>JAVTVY010014005.1:0-53451 GCA_036873755.1 Hanleya hanleyi
GATGTGTTCCCATTAGACCGTATGTATCCTGCTGCTTACGCTCTCAACACGGACCCGATGGATCGGCCCGGTGAACATTGGGTGGGCGTGTACTTGACAGAACAGCAGGGCGAATACTTTGACCCGTACGGCCTGCCACCCTCCATCCCGATTTAACAGACTTCATGGATCAAGGCACAGAGACGTGGTGTTGAAACAGTCAAACGTTGCAAAGCCTGACCAGTAGCGTGTGCGGACAATATTGCTTGTTTTACCTGCACCATCGATGCCGGGGAAGAACCTTATCTACCATCGTACAGATGTTTGACGAGTACCCCAAGGCCGAGGACCGAGATGTACTCGTATATGACTGGGTCGCCCATCATTTCAATGTATGTCCTTTGCTCCTGGGGCTTGAATTCTTTCAAATGTACACACGCCCGCTGTTCTGGGGCTTAAGTTTGGCAAAGCCCCTGGCTCTTGCCAAGGCTTAAATGTGTGCTAAGCCCCTGTTCTGGGCTTCAGTTCTTTCAATGTACAAGCCCCTTGTTCTGGGCTTCAGTTTTCACGTGGCTGTTCTCACGTTGTTGTTGTTCACTGAATAAAAAAATGAGATCTCACCAAAAAACCCTGTCTTGTGTGTTTTATTCATAATGCATAAATGCCCAATGTGGAGATTCAGTCAAACTGAAATCAGTGGTGTAGGATGGGGCCAAAATGTAGCCCATCAAGGTTAGAATGCAAGCGCACTATAGTAAAATAGAGAGCCAATGAAATCAGCCCACAGACCAAGTACGTGTTTTTGGTCTAGTTTTGGAGCGGGCATTTCATTGAGGCGCGTGTATACGGTGAGTGAAGACTCGTCCAACACGTATAGATTAAGTTTATGACTATAAGTTGACGCATTGACGCGCGCGCGCGCGCTGCGGCCGGAGAACCCGCGCGCGCGTGCACGCTGGGGGGCCGGGACGGGCCGGGGCCGGGAAAGTTGGAGATCGTTTTAGTGAAAACCGGAAGTGACGTCACACACACACACACACACTTGCGCAGACCCACCACACCACGTGAACGCCATTGTAGAGAAAAAAACCCCAGTACATGACAGACACAGACAAGTCTAGACATGGCCAAAGGTCACGCCCCATTCACCCAAACCGGAAGTGACGTCACACACTTGCTCATTGGACCATTAGTGGCTCCCCTAGCTCCAAAACGTCTAGCGGGACCCATACAGGGTCCAGTTTTCGACACTAGATGACCACATCCCAACGAAATGGCCAGTTTTCGACATCGGATGTTTCGCCATCTTGAACATACGTGCCGCCATCTTGGATATGTCCCATAATGCACCGGGTCAAAATACTCGCTTCTGATTGGCTGAGAGCTCTGTGACGGATTTGAAATACTCGCTTCTGATTGGACGAGAGCTCCGCATTGCGTCTGCGCATGATATTCCTACCGTATATCCAACCCATCAGATGCCCCTTCAAGAATGCTTCACTTTGATACCTCACTCGACCCCATTGGTCCACTAGGGACGCCCCTAGCTCCAACACGGCTATTTTCATACCCTTGGGCCACCGCGCATGCGCAGAATGCCGATATTTCAACCCCACACCCAGCCCATTAGATGCCTCCTCACATAGGCTTCACTTTGATACCTCACTCGACCCCATCGGACCATTAGCGGCTCCTCTAGCTCCAACACGGCTATTTTCATACCCTTGGGCCACCGCGCATGCGCAGAATGCCGATAGTTCAACCCCACACCCAGCCCATCAGATGCCCCCTCATCTATGCTTCACTTTGATACCTCACTCGACCCCATTGGACCATTAGGGACTCCCCTAGCTCCAAAACGTCTATTTTCATACCCTTGGGCCACCGCGCATGCGCAGAATGCCGATATTTCAACCCCACACCTGCTTCCATTAGATGCCCCTTCACGAATGCTTCACATTGATACCTCACTCGACCCCATCGGTCCATTAGTGGCTCCCCTAGCTCCAACACGGCTATTTTCATACCCTTGGGCCACCGCGCATGCGCAGAATGCCGATATTTCAACGCCACATCCAGCCCATCAGATGCCCCTTCACGAATGCTTCACATTGATACCTCATATGCCCCCATTGGACCATTAGTAACTCTCCTAGCTCCAAAATGTCTATTTCCATACCCTTGGTGTACACGAGTTGTCTCCCTTGCGTCAGTGTGTGCAGATGGCGCTATGGTTTGGATCGCCGCCATCTTGTACCCCACATCGCCGCCATCTTGTATCCCACATCGCCGCCATCTTGTACCCCACACCACCGCCATCTTGTACCCCACATCAGCCGCCATCTTGTACCCCACATCAGCCGCCATCTTGTATCCCACATCAGCCGCCATCTTGTACCCCACATCAGCCGCCATCTTGTACCCCACATCAGCCGCCATCTTGTACCCCACACATATTCTGCGCATGCGCACTGACACCAATAATACTCAGATAGGGTAGACGCTACTACTGTGGTTTAGATCGCCGACATATAGTACTGGCGAATATATAGGTGGACTCTGGGGGTAGCTTGTTCGAATCCCCCTCGGGACTCGACCCATTTTCTGCACTAGAATCGGTGCTACACAAAGACAGTGTAATCCCAAAATAACGAAAATCCTGTTACACGATCCCTTTCTAAATGACAAAAAAGATCTTCCTATGTATTCAGCTCTAGGAGCTGTGTCATTACGACAATCAGAGGGGTACTGTATGTTCGCTTTCAAGACTATCAGTCGGCTACCTTCTATTTTTGTGGAAGGCCCGTTGGCCGAGTCGTTTAGATCTCCGACATATAGTGCTGGCGATCAGGTGCCTTACTCTGGGGTCGCTTGATCGAATCCCGCTCAGGACTCGACCAATTTTCTGCACTGGAATCTGTGCTATACTAAGATAGTGTAATCTCATTAAAACGAAAATGCTGTTACGATCACTTTCTAAATGACAAAACATATGATTGCATTAACTAAAAGAATACTTCAGAGTTATGCAGAATATGTTATCCTAATCGAAGAAATATTGGAATGATTTTGGTACACGTAACCATGTTTTTGTTATGATGCGAATTCATCTGTCGTCTGTTGACTCGGGTGATGGTCTCCATAAAACCCATGCAGATAATAGATTCCAGTTTCGGCTTACGAGATTTCTCGAAGACTTGATAGCCTCTTTAAATGAGACAAGATACAACAATGACGGAGTCCATGTCTGCTGAATATTAAGCTGATTTATTGTAAATTCATTCCACCTAACTTAGGAATCATCGGCGATATTTGGCAGGCAGACCAACACAGCTTCATTAACATCAGACTATTTTGTAAATGTCTTTCAAAACTGGGGATAGTCCATCTATCATCGGAGACATGATGTTGAATTAGCCTTCATTGAGACATGGTGGTGAATTAGTCTTCATTGAGACATGATGGTGAATTAATCTGCATGTACGTACCAGTCATCCCTTTTTATACAATGCTATAACATTACAGGGTCAAGTTAACTCTAAACTAACTCCTCAAACCTTCGGTGCAGTTTAGACAAGCTGCTCAGCTATCTGTCGCATTATCTAAACACACACGTCAAATACAAGAGGATTCAGTACAATTCCAGTGTGGATAAATAATTATGCGATGTTAAATCATACAAATCGAATATTACATAACTGTTTCTCACAAATAGCTGTGTTCGCAAATGTTCACAATAACTGACCTAAAGGGTCATGAGATAGAATTTCGGAAATAGTTTTGTCAAAACACATCACAATATATTTAAGGTTGCATGCATACAGATTATATAAAATTCGTAAATGAAAAGTCGAACTTTATGCAATTGTATGGTGGCTAAGAAATTCCATATTTCACATGGTGTAATATGTTGTATCCTTAAATAACGTATGTTGCTGGGTGAGTGCTTTATACGATTCACGATTATCCCGCCTCCACTCATTTGAGCGTCTAGCCTTCCTCTAGCCATGTCGAGATAACAAAAAAAAATCCTGAATTTTTTTAGTCGTCGACATAGACTCGTCTCGTCATATTGTTAAGGTAGTTAGGTTTACTGGTCGACTGTTACACATCGAATGACGGTTGAATATCGTGAGTTAACTTATGTATGAAAAAGATTTTTCCAGACTGTTTCTTTGATTTGGCAGTAGAAAGCCCAAGCCATTACTTAAAAGCGCAGTCCAGAGAATGGTATACTTTCAAGACCGATTGTGAGATTATATATACTAATAATGGTGATGGTATATTCCTACGAAGTAGGCTCTCATTTGCAAATTGCCCGGTAGTCAGTGAGTCCATCCGAATCCTTTCGTCGAGAACCGTTGACATTGAAACCTTGATTTTTGGAATGAACGTGCATTACGGGACTGTTACCAGCAAGTTCTGAGCTGACCGAATTCTGATGAAAATTTGATTTATACTTATTTTTTATTATTTATTGATCGCTCAGCGAGTGCACTGTCATGCCCATCTGGAACCCTTGGTATGTTTCATTGTGACTTTTGAAGGTTCCCCGATACCAGGAAGCCTGGTCCATTCGAGATTCAGACCATCTGAGAATGGTTATCGTTGGATGGAATCCCCCAATTCCCATATATTCTGGGAGCTTACATGATGCTACACTTATTCAACCTTTGCACCACCCTCGGGGGGATTTCCCCATCTCTTGGGCAAACCTACTTAGGTGACCTATAAATCTCGAAATTGGCAAAAACAAGTAGACACTTAAATCATATCAAACCCTACAGGTCCTGTGACTTTAGTCACACTGCCATGTATCATGATTACATGCAGATATATAATTTCACTTCTAGAAATCTTCTTACCGAACATGAACGACGTATTGTCTCAAAGTACTTTGAGTGTTCTCCATCAGGTTACGAAAGGATGACTTCTTCTACGGTTTGGTTTCTACTACTTAGATAACTCGATTCCACAGGGGTTTTCGCTATTACTGATACAAGAATAAAATTTGCATGACATGTGGTCAGTGCCCCATAGTTGTGCAGCGTAAAGTTTCTTCGCGTTTCGCTTATATTTTCAAGAGTTATGGCCCTTTGTTCCTGAAATCGCCGTGAATTGGGACTTGTCCGGGCTGGATCTTGGTTAATATTTTATGGACAATTATGAAATTTGCATGATATGTGGTCATTGCCCCATAGTTGTGCAGCGTGAAGTTTCTCTGCTTTCGGTTATATTTTCAAGAGTTATGGCCCTTTGTTCATCAAATCTAAGTGAATGGGATATATTTGTCCAGGATGGATCTCGGTCCATAACCGATTTGGACTGGCAAAATGGCTATATATATGTTGTTCTACATTCCAAAGTAGACGACATAGGTCCCAAAGTATGAAATTGCCCCCAAAAGGGTTCAAAGTTCACTGATCGCTTCATAATTTCACCACAATATACTCCAAGGAACGTAGGCCTCATAAGCAGGTAACATTTTCGGATTTGGCGAAAGTCCCGGCGACCATCTTGATCCAAAACATTGTATTATCACTTGTTGGTCGACACTTGGAACATTTAATATCCGAGGTATGGCGAAAAAAGTGACTGAAACAGCATAATTATCCAAATTAGGCCTCCACCAACCAATACAGAACAGAACAATGGCGGGGCAGTGTCGGATTAAAGCGGAATGGGGGGCATACAATTGAGCAATCTCTGATTGCTTCCTTCCTGTGTTGAATCATGCCAGAATTACGCATCGCAAAAGTTACTTAAAGTCTTCTCCATGTACATTCACATCTATTTAAACTAGTATTCCAGTACCCCCGGCATACTCTCGCCCCACCCTATATCGCGCCACACCTATGCGACCCGCTGTGTCGACCCATTCTACTGTAGGGTGCAAGCCTGGCCCATGGAATCTCAGATAGTGAACACCCCAGGTCTCTCGCCCCACCCTATCCCGCGCCACATCTATTCCCGCGCCACACCTATGCGACCCGCTGTGCTGTGAGTAAAGAGGAGGAGGAGTAGGACACGCCACGGATTATACTAGGTAGATAGAGCATCCTTTCATAGACAGCAATATACCTATAAAGTATCCTCTTTTACGCATTTATTTTGTGTTACATTGAATAGAGCGACAGATCACAGCTCTTTCAATGTTAAGTCCCATTAATTATTTTGAGAATAGATTGATAGACAGTCTGTGGATCGTAACACCATACGTTTACTCATGATGATTACGTAAGTTGAGATGTAGTAAGAGTGATAGTTTTTTGATCATCTTTCGCACGAAACATTAGAATACTACCAAATGCTGTTCGCAATTGGTTCACGTATGCATTTTGTGCAAATCACTGGAAAAAATTCTAATAGGCAGAAGCGTTCTCTGTTCTCAACTTCATCATCCATCATACCTTCTGTTATCTCTGTGTAATTCTCCAACATATCGATGACACTTTCGAATGTCGTGAAGTCCATACGATTCTAAACACAAATCTCAGAATTTATTCCGTTTTAGTGCACCAATAGATTCGTCTATGGACCATAGATCATCGCTAATAGAGTCGATCAAATAGGTATTGACTGTTATTTCCTTTATCGTGGCTTTAGTATTCACGAAGATTCGTGGATCCACTCTTAGTAGTCCGTTTTACAAACGTTCTCTGACTCCCGTATCATTTCTAGCTGTGACGTCACTGGAGGAAGCCGATGCTTGTTTGTATGTTTAAAGCCATATATGGGTAGCTGTCCATTTCTGGAGATTAAATAACCTAAAGTCGTTTTCTTTTCGAAAATGCGTTCATCTTGTGTCTTTTGAAGGTTAAGTCATTCAATAACTGGACAACATTAAAGAAATCGCGAAAAATTGACCTATACCATGTGGCATACAGGGTTGGAAGCATGATCCGACCAAGTGATCATTGTCTGTCCTCGGCATATTTCAATTGATCGTCAAACAGTATTCAGCTACCTAACACCCCTGCTGGCGATCTAAATACACTTCAAAACTCAAACCCAATGCGATAAGAACGATTAGAAATTAACCGGATGGCAAGGGACAAAATCGAAGGGATCACGCAAAGAGAACTACGGCATCCCGCCCGCAGTCACGGCTCGAGTCACCCAGTAAACTGCTGAGACGCCATGCTGGACGCGGATATTCTCTAATGGACGACGGCTGGATTATGAATGACGGACTAGGCGCTTGTAATCGGCAAGCCTGCCAGAAACGGGACAACACAAATGAATCACTCCACATATAACGCTTTTGAAAAGGTGGCGCATTGTCTCACATATATAATAATATTTAGTTAAGCTGCATACTAATCTTTATTTCATAAAACTTTAAAAGTGACGTTAAATGTTATTCACTCACTCACTACTATTTCATAAAACGAAATTGCTGTCTTTCGGCCAAGTCGCATTGTTGACCTTCCTTGTCAGAATGACTGGATACTTCAGGGTTACAGTATGTCGGCTGATGACCAAACACTGCAAGTTAACTTAATTACCCTTTTATGTGTCTAAATAATCGTTGTAACCAAATATTTTGCCATTAGACGTGTTAACATTGCTTGAATCGCCGTCAGTGCCGTAGCCTCCGGTCTATAGATTTTCACTGATATCCGCTCCATTGACTGTGATAATGTCCTTCCATGACGTCATTAGCCGGGAGTCCAGTTGTGAAAATAGTCAAAATTATTGTCGTATTACACTAAGTTCTGATCAGATTAAAATTTGGAAGAAAAATACTTCATGCAAGTTGAAGTATGAACTATGATTTTCAAGCACGTTTAGACGAAAAAAAAATCCGTTTGGGTTTATCTTTAACGAGGTTCTGATAACTGAAAACTGCTCGTAAAGTTTCTTTAATGTTTAAACCTCTTCCCAAATCAAGAAGGGTATATAAAGTCATGACACTGTACCAAATTATCAATATATACACAACATCCCGTTACTCGCCGTTGCCAAATGCACCGTCACCGTTGACCCATTTCTATACTACTCCTAGTGTTTTCATGATGCTATTGTCTTAGCTGTCTCAGAACAGTCCTCGATCTTGGTCTACCATGTTTTAATTCAGGAAAGACTCCTATACATATAAACGTTAACTCGGATATAAATTTAGTATAGGAAATCCAATCTGATTAAATGATCACATCAAAAATAAAATATACAAATTATATGATCACGATTACATAATAGCAACTCTTAAATAAATAAATTTAACACTAAATGATAAATTTACATTAATATGAGCGAAGTGGTTTATGCGTTCGGATGCCAGAGTTGTCTCCCCTTTCTCGCCCTCTTCGGCGTATGCAAGTCTGGGGAAAACCACGCTCACACAAGGGTCTGGTAAAATTGTTATTTTAGCCAGTTTTAAATCCCTCGCTCACGCTAGGGCCAATCACACTGATTCATGGAGTCCGTAATACCCGCTGATGGGGGTTTTCAGACTTTTCAATAAGTTTAAATTCTTTTTTTTTTTTTTTTTTTGTGGACACACCACTGGGCATTTATTACAGTATTTGCACCATGGTTTTACATGGACTCACCCTTACAATTACCCACATGGCGAGGGCTAACAGGGTTGAAAAACACACAAAAATACACACAAAAATAGAGAAGGAAAAAATAAAAATAAGAAATGACAGACACAAGACAGTATGAGTTTTCTATGTTAACTGTACGTATCAGAGATAGGCGATAGTAAGATATTACTCACGAAGACAACTACAATTTAGCAATCATATTCTGAATTACCTTGTTATATGAACAGCTTTTATGAGACTGAGAGAGCTTTGTCAGGACCTTAGCACGGAATTTAACTATATTCTTCAGGGCAATTAGGCTGGGCTGCTTACCGGTGTAACGGCTACAATATAGATAGTATTTTGCCTGGAGTACAACATAATACACAGCCATTGTATAGCAACCTAGGGCATTCATAATTTCACCACCACCTACGACATCTCTAAGGCTGTCAATACTAAATATAACATTGAAATCATTGTTAATCCATTCCAGGAATGACTTCCAAAATAACAAAGTTTGTGGACAGTCAAACATGGCATGCTTTATACTATCCTCATCATTACAAAACAGACATTGAGGAGATGGTTTCACCTTTATGCGAAATAAGTACTTATTACATGGGTATATATTGTGCAATATTTTAAATTCCATCTCTCTTATTTTATTTTCAAGAGGTAGTTTATTATAGATAACCTTCAAATAACTGGAGTGATCCGTTTGTTCATTTCCACACAAATTATTTTGTAAAATGTTGTAAAAATATTTGGACTTGATAGGAACACTGTCCAAGAATGTGTCATTTATTGGGACGGAAGAGCGAAAATCCCTACTAGGACAGGGACTTTTCTCATTGAACAAATTAGAGCCAAGTTTACGCTTGATACAATTAATGACAATGTCGTAGGTTGTGTTACTTAATGTTAGATTATATTTCCTACTGAGTTCATCTTTATTGAACAAGCAGCCATCTTTACCAATCAAATCTCTAACAAATATTATGCCCGCTTCATACCAATCTCTGATGAAAAGGCCGAGTCTGTTTCTAGTGAACATTTTGTTATTCCAAATGATCTGATCGAATAAATCTATGTTTACATTTTGTAGCTCACTCCAGAACTTCAAGATGTCCGCGTAGAATTGTGGGACTTTCATGTCAAGGTATCTAACATCATAATTACATCTTAAAATGAAATGTAGTCCCCCAATTTTATTAAACAACCCATCAATATATATCTTCCAGAAATGATTTTGGTGCTGGGGATGAAAATACCGAGCTAACCAGACTAATTTAAGTGCCTTGTTCATAAGCTCGAAGTCAAGAACTTGAAGACCGCCACGCAAATGATCCGGCATAACTTTTTTACGTGCCACCTTTTCTGATTTGCTCTTCCAGATAAAACTGTAGATTTCTTTATTTATCTGTTTGGGGGGTATATGAAGATTACTGGCCATATATATGAGTCTAGAGAGGCCTTCTGATTTAGATAATAATACTCTTCCATACACCGAGAGGCCTCTCTGTTGCCAGATATGAAACCTTTTCTTCATTTTGAGAATTTGCGGGTTTGAATTTTCTTCAGTTGTACAGCCTGTATTACTAACCACTAGTCCAAGAAATTTAGCTTTTGTAACAATTTTGACACCACAAAGTTCACCATGCAAATTAGCTATGTTAATTGTCATAATGGCACATTTCTTTCTATTCAGCCGCAACCCAGTAATAACAACCAGCCTATCATCAAATGAGAACAACTGTTGAACGGCCTGCTTATTTTTCAGGATGATCGTTGAGTCGTCTGCGTAATGCAAACTTTTACATTCCGTGTTCCCAATGGTAATGCCCTCGATATTCTGGTTCTCTCGAAGTAGATGGCTCACAAGCTCAGTACAGAGAATAAAAATATATGGCGATAAAGGGCATCCCTGTTTGGTACCTCTGCCATTAGAAAACCAGTCAGAAGGTTATGCAGGTTTTGCTTGCTATAGAACTAAATTTGACGAAAGATGTGCACCGTTTTGAGTGCCGCTTTCCCTGCGAAACGTTGTTTGATCGAACTCTTGGTCACGTGGTCTGCGTTTTCTCGGACATCTTCGACAAGGACGAAGGCCACATAACGAATTATTTTTAGTCTGCAGTTATTTTCATCTGTGTAAAATTATTCATAAATTAAAATACTTTCGAAAAGTGACATGCCAGCTGGGCTATATGTTTTCTAATTCATCACGGGGTGATTTGTCCCGGCATGCAATTCCTCCGTGGTGACCGGAAACGGAAATCACGGTATTTTCATTCAAGGATATAGGTTGTTGTTGTAATTTTGCTTTGTTTTCATTAAATTTTGCTATGTTTTGTTTCATATATCCACGTCTACGCAATACCTATAGAGCTTGCTTCGCAAGCGGCCGCTTCGCGGCCGCGCTCCGCTCGCTAATAATAGGCCAAACATCCTTGGCGCTGTTTAAACAACATTGGCAGGTGCTTCACATGATAAATTAATTTTATGACATGGAACAATAGATAAATCAATGCGCCTGAAATTTTGATGCATTGGTTAAGAAGGAATCAAAAGTTATTGAGCAAAAACGACCTTTTTACCTCCATTTTAGAGAGCGGGATCGCCCTAACCTGTAGATCACAGAATACAGCACAGGCATAATCTTTCGCCTCCAGAGATTGGCAGAGATTGTGATAAAATTCAAATAGCTGGTAAGTGCACGAATGTCCCGGGAGAAATCCCGCCTGGAGATGATAAAATAAGTCGTTCGACAGTAAATGATTATAAACAGATTTGAAAACAATTCTTTCCATAATTTTACCGACACAGCTCAACAAGGCAATATGCCGATAGTCTGATGGTAGATTAGCCAAGTTGACATGGCTTCGTTCGTTACTGTAGTAGGAACGAACGAAGCCATGTCAACTTGGCTAATGGTAGATGGGCGTTTCCCTTTTTATATACCGGCAATATATTGGCGATTTTCCCTGTATCAGGAAATTCAGATTTAATCAAGGAGCGATTAAAAAGTATACACAAAGGATTTGCTACTGATACAGCCACTTTTTTTTAACATTCGATGGCTTATAGAGTCGGACCCTACAGCTTTGTTGGTTTCGATGGATTTGATAATATACCGGTAGATGATATCGTCTTCTTCCACCTCAATATTGTCAATTATACTGTTAGCAAGGCATGAAAATTCAGGAAGTGTCGTTTTACTGTCGTCAACATTTGAAATAGAAACAAAATAGTTGTTTAGCGTTTCAGTCTTTTCCCAGTCTGTTGTAGCTATTGTTCTGTGACCATTCTGGTCCTCAGTCTCCAATGGAGGAATGTCTTTATTAGAATTGAGCTGCTTCATCAGTGATTTTAATTTTTTCCAATAAAATTTTGGGTTCTGTGTTTTTGATGTCTCAAGCATTG
Source organism: Hanleya hanleyi (assembly GCA_036873755.1). Lineage (NCBI taxonomy): Eukaryota > Metazoa > Mollusca > Polyplacophora > Lepidopleurida > Hanleyidae > Hanleya > Hanleya hanleyi. Next base: position 11,937 of record JAVTVY010014005.1, read on the forward strand.
TTTCGAGGTTGTCACAATAATTTTTTTTTTTTCGCACAGATGCAGGTCCCGGTGCCTCCGTATATAAACTCAAAACTAGAAAAGTATAGCAAGTCGTCTATGGGCCACCGTAAATCGCACTCTGATCGATCCATCGCCTTCGCGATACAGCACAGAAAAGATTGATAGAATGATACAGAATATATGCGTATTCTTTCATTGGTCAATTATCTCGGGGCAAATTATTTTCCCCCGAGATAATTGACCAATCCCGAATTTCCCCCTAGATAATTATCACGGGGTAAATTATTTTTCCCCCGAGATAATTGACCAATGGCGAATTTTCCCGTAGATATATCTCGGGGAAAATTTAAATTTTTTTTTTACTATATCCCCTCCACGGTTCCGTACAATCCAAATTTTCGGCTGATAATATCTTTACAGTCCGAGATTTCGTTTTTAGCTGGACAATTTCCGGAAACGGCCTGTCATTTTACGACGCGCCACAAACAGTATGGCGGCAAATGCAAGTTTACTCTGTCGAGGGTCATAGTTCTGCAAAACAATTATTTTCTAACCTATCGTTGACTGTTTCGGGAAATCTCTTGGATGAAGGTAACCTAAATACCTGTAGCGTCCTAAATGAGGTTACTTGTGTCACAGGAATGCTGATATATGTTGCGATGATTGATTCAAGGCAGTCAAATATTCTTCACATGATTCGTGTTTCGGCGTAACAACAACAACATATTACAGTAATTTTTACGTAGCCCTTTCTCCCAAAATATATCATCCAAACATCATTTACCTGATAAATTTATATGCAGTTAAATTTCACTTCAGGTTTTGCTAGCCTAGTGGGCCCAAGTCAACCTTGCTGCCCCAAAACAAACTTCCATGCATAATTTGCATGTCATTGGTCGCTGCCTTTGCTGATGTAAACATCTGAGAAGGGCTGTCAATGTTAATGTTATGTATAATTTGCATCATGGGTTGTTTTGGAGCAGCAAGGTTTGCTTGGGCCGCTTACTGTGATCAATTAGCGACCAATGTTACTGCATTTTTTAAGCTTCGTTAAAAACTAAATCATCCTTGGACCAAAGACTTTCATGGAATAAAGGAGAACCTGTCAGGATTATTTCTGTATCATTTTTTCATTGTTTCCAATCGAACTTTTCAGGTTTGGATGCCCAGAAGCGTATAGGGGTTACTCCGGATTTTTGCCCACACGTGTAACAAATTATAGCATGGGTGTTGACTGTTTGAATTTCATTATTTTGACAAGATTTAGTCCATTACTGGTGATAATTTTGCTGTATAAATAAAGTTTGGCTCTTCCTCACTCCAATAAAACCTAATTCTAAATAGTAATTCCCGTTATTTCAGACAACGATTCACCCACCAAGAAACCCCACCGTCATAAAGTTTGTGGCGCAATCAATATCTACTGCTAGCATTGATTTCCTGTGCAACATTTGTCAGTGAACCGCATTGTGAAGGAGAAGAATAAGTGCTTCCTTGTCGTGGCGTGCGGTTCAGTGCAGTCAGAAATTGTGTGACAAAAAATGTTTACGGTAAGGAATATGAATTTTGTAAATTCTGACAAATAGTCCGAAAATGAATTCATCGGAAAATACTATATTTATCAAATATTTGAATTGCTTCATGGAAACCCAAGCGGTTGAAGCAGTCAATAGCCTTTTCAACAGTGTAAATACAGATGTTGTCCGCTTCATTTATTTGCCAAGTTTGTCACCAAAGCAAAAATTAGATAGCACAGAATAAAGACAATAGTGGTTTGTGATCTCATATAAAATTTCATTTCATTCTATTGGATAAGCCTATCGAAAAGGAGTCATCTCGGACAATATTTTGCAGAGTTATGCCCCTTTTTACAAATAAAAAACCATTTATGATTTGTTATTGTGATAATTTCAGAACTGTTCCATATACAACATCCTAACGTGATACAGTTGTTTCTCTTGACCTAAACTAGATGCCTATCGAAAATGAGTCGTGTCAGAAAGTATTTTGCAGAGTTATGCCCTTGTCTAATAAAATCCGTTACCGCGATATCTACAGAACCGTTTCATGCATGGCAACCAAACTTGTTACATCTATTTATCTTCACGTAAATCAGAAGCCTATCGAAAATGAGTCATCTCGGACAATATTTTGCAGAGTTATGCCCCTTTTTACAAATAAAAATCCATTTATGATTTATTGTGATAATTTCAGAACCGTTCCATATACAACATCCTAACGTGATACAGTTGTTTCTCTTGACCTGAACTAGATGCCTATCGAAAAATGAGTCGTGTCAGAAAGTATTTTGCAGAGTTATGCCCCTTGTCTAATAAAATCCGTTACCGCGATATCTACAGAACCGTTTCATGCATGGCAACCAAACTTGTTACATCTATTTATCTTCACGTAAATCAGAAGCCTATCGAAAATGAGTCATCTCGGACAATATTTTGCAGAGTTATGCCCCTTTTTACAAATAAAAATCCATTTATGATTTGTTATTGTGATAATTTCAGAACCGTTCCATATACAACATCCTAACGTGATACAGTTGTTTCTCTTGACCTGAACTAGATGCCTATCGAAAATGAGTCGTGTCAGAAAGTATTTTGCAGAGTTATGCCCCTTGTCTAATAAAATCCACTAATTCCTATGTTAAGTTTGCATATAATTTCTATATCATGTTTGTATACTATCACATTTATTTATTGATTGGATGACTGATTTATTGATTTATTCTCTTACACAATGCGAAGAATGCCTGCAAATCTGTTTTGAAAATGACACTAGATGCCTATCAAAAATGAGTCGTGTCAGAAAGTATGCCCCTTGTCTAACAAAATCCACTAATTCTTATGTTAAGTTTGCATATTATTTCTATATCATGTTAGTATACTATCACATTTATTTATTGATTGGATGACTGATTTATTGATTTATTTTCTTAGACAATGCAAAGAATGCTTGCAAATCTCTTTTGAAAATGACATACATGTCCCATTTAGTATACATGTACTGTATTTATCTAGCCATGTGTACTGTTGTTTTGGTGAGACATCGATACAGCTCTTTCAATTTATTCCAGAAACAAATTAATTTAAGGGGAGGAAAACTTCTTTTTTTTCAAAGAAAGTACACTTACAATACCAGGGGTAAATATTTCTTCCCACAAGCCAATCAATTGGTAGAGACACCCTTACATTATAATAGTTGGGGTTCCGAGCCGAGAGGTTTCGATAGCGCAGCTTCATGTTTTTTGTGCAGGAGGAATTTAAGCTCCCAACCCTCGTTATCAATTTAAAAATAACATCTAATTTAAAGTTAAATTCACAGACCTCTCAAGTTATAATTTTGCCAAGGCAGGAGACTCGAGTATATCCACCTAGGAGATACAAGCCCCCAAAAATGTGAATTTCTAGGCATCATTTCATACCATTTTTCTCATTTTTGTTTAAAAAAAACAGCCTGCCATCATACATTTCACCCATCACAGATGCTATAAAATGGATACATTATAACCAAGTCTAGGAAAATGTTGAAATTACTGACTCCTTTTTCTGCAAACTGGAGCAATTTTGAATGATTCTTGGTTGTTCTAGAAATAATTTTATAAAAATGCCCAGATGCGAGAGATTTTGATAAAGCTGTGTGAGAGTGAGACAGATGCCACATGCGCGAGTCTCATGCCAAATGCATGAGGGTTGATAGGTCTAAATTCAAATGTCAAACTGGCCATCTGACCAATGTGAAAGTTCACAAAACATAAATTTGTTTCATCTCAAAGTTCATCAGTCCAGTCCCTAATATCTTATTTAATCACACAAGAATTAATCACCAAAACTAAATTTCTGTTGAGTTACTCACAATTTTGTCAGAGGCTGTTACTATTTAATTGCTGTCACTTCCTGTACCGGTACAGTCCAATCAAAGCTAGTTATTTGAGAAGATATATATTCCTATTTTCTGTGCATAAATGTTCAGGGGTCTTGAGGGGCGGGGGGGGGGGGTCCAAATTTTTTGTCACACTGTCAATACTCATACTGAGGCGATTGAAGACGCCTGACATGATAACAGGTATACACCACCATGTGCCTTCACATCAGCAAAACAGTCATGACGATCTATGAACGGTAGGGCTCAGTTATGAAACCTCTGCAAATGAAAGGCGTCTTCACGCATAGATGACCAACTGGGAGCAATGATAGTCCAAGCATGCTCCTCTGCTGAAAAATGTCCTTTCTCTACTACTGCCCACTAATAACTTCATCCCTCATCGCTGATAACTTCATCACTCATCTCTGATAACTTCATCCCTGATAACTCCATCGCTCATCGCTGATAACTCCATCCCTTATCGCTGATAACTCCATCCCTCATCCCTCCATCACTGATCCCTAATAACTCCATCCCTCATCACTGATAACTCCATCCCTCATAACTCTGTCCCTCATAACTCCATCCCTCATCCCTGATAACTCTATCCCTGATAACTTCATCCCTCATCCCTGATAACTCCATCCCTCATCGCTCATAACTCCATCCCTCATCCCTCGTAACTCCATCCCTCATCCCTTGTAACTCCGCCCCTCATCGCTCCATCCCTCATAACTCCATCCCTCATAACTTCATCCCTCATCACTCCATCCCTTATCCCTCATCATTCCATCCGTCCATCCACTCCCTCATCCACCCATCCACTCCCTCATCCATCCCTCCCCTCGTCCATCCCTCCCCTCATTCATCCCTCCACTCATCAATCCACTCTCATCCATCCACTCACTCATACTCACTCATCCATCCACTCATCCATCCATCCTCCCACTCATCCATCCACCCACTCATTCATTCATACACTCATCCATCCACCCACTCATTCACACTCATTCATCCATCCACTCATCCAAACACTCACTCATCCATCCACTCACTCATCCATCCACTCATTCATCCATCCACTCATTCATCCACTCATCTACTCTCACTCATCCACTCATCCATCCACTCACTCATACATCCACTGATACATCCATCCACTCACTCATCCACTCATCCATCCACTCATCCATCCATCCACTCACTCACTCACTCACTCATCCACCCACTCACTCACTCACTCATCCATCCACTCACTCACTCACTCACTCATCCATCCACTCACTCATCCACTCACTCACTCATCCATCCACTCACTCACTCATCCATCCATCCACTCATCCACTCACTCATCCATCCACTCTCATCATCACCCACTCACTCTCACCCACTCCACCCACTCACTCATCCACCCACTCACCATCATCACCCACTCCTCACTCCATCCCACCACCCCCATCCACCCACTCACTCATCCACCCACTCACTCATCCACCCACTCATCCACCCACTCACCCACCCACCATCACCATCCACCCTCCTCACCCACTCACTCATCCACCCACTCACTCATCCATCCACCCACTCATCATCACCCACTCGTCACTCATCCACCACTCACTCATCCATCCATCATCACATCCATCTCCATCCATCCACTTATCCACTCACTCATCCACTATCATCTCACCCATTCACCATCCATCCATCCATCCATCCACTCATCCACTCACTCATCATCCACTCACTCATCCACCCACTCATCCACCCACTCACTCACTCACTCATCCACCCACTCACTCACTCATCCACCCACTCATTCATCCACCCACTCACTCATTCATCCACCCACTCACTCATCCACCCACTCACTCATTCATCCACCCACCCACTCATCCATCCACCCACCCATCACCCACTCATCCACCCACTCATCCATCCACCCACTCATCATCTCGCATCTCTGATAACTTTCATCTCGCATCTCTGATAACTTTCATCTCGCATCTCTGATAACTTTCATCTCGCATCTCTGATAACTTTCATCTCGCATCTCTGATAACTTTCATCTCGCATCTCTGATAACTTTCATCTCGCATCTCTGATAACTTTGCATCTCTGATAACATCTCTCATAACTTTCATCTCGCATCTCTGATAACTTTCATCTCGCATCTCTGATAACTTTCATCTCGCATCTCTGATAACTTTCATCTCGCATCTCTGATAACTTTCATCTCGCATCTCTGATAACTTTCATCTCGCATCTCTGATAACTTTCATCTCGCATCTCTGATAACTGTCATCTCGCATCTCTGATAACTGTCATCTCGCATCTCTGATAACTTTCATCTCGCATCTCTGATAACTTTCATCTCGCATCTCTGATAACTTTCATCTCGCGTCTCTGATAACTTTCATCTCGCTTCTCTGGTAACTTTCATCTCGCGTCTCTGGTAACTTTCATCTCGCATCTGGGATAACTTTCATCTCGCATCTGGGATAACTTTCATCTCGCATCTGGGATAACTTTCATCTCGCATCTGGGATAACTTTCATCTCGCATCTCGGATAACTTTCATCTCGCATCTCGGATAACTTTCATCTCGCATCTCGGATAACTTTCATCTCGCATCTCGGATAACTTTCATCTCGCATCTCGGATAACTTCCATCTCGCATCTCGGATAACTTTCATCTCGCATCTCGGATAACTTTCATCTCGCAGATGAAAGTTATCGGAGATGAGAGATGAAAGTTATCGGAAATGCGAGATGAAAGTTACCAGAGATGCGAGATGAAAGTTACCGCATCTCGGATAACTTTCATCTCGCATCTCGGATAACTTTCATCTCGCATCTCGGATAACTTTCATCTCGCAGATGAAAGTTATCGGAGATGAGAGATGAAAGTTACCAGAAATGAGGGATGGAGTTATCAGCGATGAGGGATGGAGTTACCAGAGATGAGGGATGAAGTTACCAGAGATGAGAGATGGAGTTATCAGAGATGAGAGATGGAGTTATCAGAGATGAGGGATGGAGTTATCGGAGATGGGAGATGAAAGGTATCAGAGATGAGGGATGAAAGTTATCAGAGATGCGAGATGAAAGTTACCAGTTACCGGATAACTTTCATCTCGCAGATGAAAGTTATCGGAGATGAGAGATGAAAGTTATCGGAGATGCGAGATGAAAGTTACCGGAGATGCGAGATGAAAGTTACCGGAGATGCGAGATGAAAGTTATCAGAGATGAGAGATGAAAGTTACCAGAAATGAGGGATGGAGTTATCAGCGATGAGGGATGGAGTTACCAGAGATGAGGGATGAAGTTACCAGAGATGAGAGATGGAGTTATCAGAGATGAGAGATGGAGTTATCAGAGATGAGGGATGAAAGTTATCAGAGATGCGAGATGAAAGTTACCAGAGATGCGAGATGAAAGTTATCAGAGATGAGAGATGAAAGTTATCAGAGATGCGAGATGAAAGTTACCAGAGATGCGAGATGAAAGTTACCAGAGATGAGAGATGAAAGTTTCCAGAAATGAGGGATGGAGTTATCAGCGATGAGGGATGGAGTTACCAGAGATGAGGGATGAAGTTACCAGAGATGAGAGATGGAGTTATCAGAGATGAGAGATGGAGTTACCAGCAATGAGGGATGGAGTTACCAGAGATGAGAGATGGAGTTACCAGAGATGAGAGATGGAGTTACCGGAGATGAGAGATGGAGTTATCGGAGATGAGGGATGAAGTTATCGGAGATGGGAGATGAAAGTTATCGGAGATGGGAGATGAAAGTTATCAGAGATGCGAGATGAAAGTTACCAGAGATGCGAGATGAAAGTTATCAGAGATGAGAGATGAAAGTTACCAGAGATGCGAGATGAAAGTTATCAGAGATGAGAGATGAAAGTTACCAGAAATGAGGGATGGAGTTATCAGCGATGAGGGATGGAGTTATCAGCGATGAGGGATGGAGTTATCAGCGATGAGGGATGGAGTTACCAGAGATGAGGGATGTAGTTGCCAGAGATGAGGGATGAAGTTACCAGAGATGAGGGATGGAGTTATCAGCGATGAGGGATGGAGTTACCAGAGATGAGAGATGGAGTTACCAGAGATGAGAGATGGAGTTACCGGAGATGAGAGATGGAGTTATCGGAGATGAGGGATGGAGTTATCGGAGATGGGAGATGAAAGTTATCGGAGATGGGAGATGAAAGTTATCGGAGATGCGAGATGAAAGTTATCAGAGATGAGAGATGAAAGTTACCAGAAATGAGGGATGGAGTTATCAGCTATGAGGGATGGAGTTACCAGAGATGAGGAATGAAGTTACCAGAGATGAGAGATGGAGTTATCAGAGATGAGAGATGGAGTTATCAGAGATGAGGGATGGAGTTATCGGAGATGGGAGATGAAAGGTATCAGAGATGAGGGATGAAAGTTATCAGAGATGCGAGATGAAAGTTACCAGAGATGAGAGATGAAAGTTACCAGAGATGAGAGATGAAAGTTATCAGAGATGAGAGATGAAAGTTATCAGAGATGAGAGATGAAAGTTATCAATGATGAGAGATGAGGTTATCAGAGTTGAGAGATGGAGTTATCAGAGATGAGGGATGGAGTTATCAGCGATGAGGGATGGAGTTACCAGAGATGAGAGATGGAGTTATCAGAGATGAGAGATGGAGTTATCAGAGATGAGGGATGGAGTTACCGGAGATGGGAGATGAAGTTTTCCGAGATGAGAGATGAGTTATCAGACATGATGGATGGAGTTATCTGAGATGACGGATGGAGTTATCGGAGATGAGAGATGGAGTTATCAGAGATGAGGGATGGAGTTATCGGAGATGGGAGATGCATAAAACTGCACAAAAATTCACATCACCATTTCTCAATTTATTTCACATCATATAATTATTCCCTGCTTACAGGCCTAGATTTCCTGAGGAAAATTGTAAGAATAAACAAGTTTGAAATTCTGACTAAGGAATTGTCCAAATATGCATTATCACTGTGTCGTCATCAGAGCGGCCATTTTGCCTTTTTTTTTCAACCCAGAAAAATCGTAAAAGGTTTCACCTCCAAGGATCAAGATAAGATTAAGATAAAATTGAGAGAGAAGAGTGGGGGGGGGGGAGGGCGAAATGGCCCCTCCCCATGCTGCAGCTCCCCCAAAATCGCTTAAGCCAATTGAGGGGAGACTCGGAGTTCACAGAGGGGAGAGAAAATACTGTTGAACAGTAGGGGTTTATTGAGAGAAGTTCGGAGAGAAGAGATGAGCAAGAAATTACTGTTATTATAGCTGCGTGAGAGGTTTCAAAATTAAGGGAGAAGTTATTGTAGCCGAAGAAGAATTTCAGGCAACAGTATCGACTTACAGGCCGAGAATATAGAGAGAAATTATTAGATGAAGCTTTTGAGGTTCAGGTAGAAGAGAAGTAATCCAGAATAAGCAAATGAAGTCAACAGAAAATGATAAGGTTAACGATTAGTATTGCGATGTCGTGTTTGCTCCAACAAGTGGAGGGAATGCCACCCCCTTGCGTTGGCACCGGTAGGTTTCCGGGGGAGTGTGGTTAGTAACGGTTTAGTTGCACGTACCTGGGTCTGCTGCACGGCTGCGTGTTCCCGGCTGGATATGTCTCATACCACCTGCCTATTTATCCCACTTGGATATATGTCAAACCAGCAGAGAAATCGCATCTTCACACACAAGCCGACGTTTTTGTTCAGTTTTCGAATTACACTTCGAAATATGACCAAAAAAGTGGGCTTGTGTATGAAGATGGGAAATCGTAACATCAGTTATGTTTCCATACAACGTTCATAAAGTTAGACCGCAGTTCGCGGTTCGATATTCGAGGGGACCAGTCATTCAGCGATTCATAACAGCGCCCCTTGCAGCGCCCCCTGGCGTCAGATTTGGGATATGAATATGCAAAGATATAGAGCCTGACATTCTCTCTTGCTATGCAGAGTTTGGATGTCAAAGTACTCATAATAAAAAAATTACAGATTTCCATATCTGAAGAAATAATTACTTGTCCCCTCGAATAATGAACTGCGAACCGCGGTCTAACTTTATGAACGTTTCCATACATTCCATGGACAAAATTTTCCATTTCTGATCAATATTTTTTAATTGATTCGATTCTCCAAACACCTGGGTTTTTCTCAAAAGTGATAGAAAATGTATAATTAAGTTTAAGATGACGAATGAAAGATTAGCGCAAATTTTTGACAGCGAATTAATGCTATTGTTTCCAGTCTGTGTCAGCAAGTATTTCCAATTGGTTCAAAGAAATTTCAAATTTACGATTATATTTATTATAGGATCATGGTACAAACAGATGTACATTTATTTAATTGTGATCTTTCTTGACTATAAAGATGAAGAATGAATTCGAGGTAATTATATAATTACAATCAATATTGATGAAATGGAAACTTTTTATTTCACTAGAGTATATGATAATATTCATGCATAGAGTTCCACGCACATTCCATGTGGAAACTATACACAGCTATATTGTGGATAACTGATGCTCGATTTCTAAATTCTTATAATACATTATACAATGGGGATCGCCAGCCACACTAGGCGGCGCTAGTGTTCCATCAGGTAAAGAAGACGTGGCGCCATAAAACAAACATTTATTACGTCATTACATAATGACGTTGCCTTTGTGACGTCCAGAAAAACGACATGGGCATGCGCCATTTACCTCTTAGTACATGTAGCCACCTGGCGTCAGTTCGAGCTGGCGATCCCCATTCTGTGATACCGTGCATGAACCAACCTTAATTAATCAATGCAGACGTGATGGTGAAGAGGGATCAGATTTGATGGAAATGGTTGTGGTTCATGCAAGGGTATCGGACAATTATCAGTGGAAAACGACATACTACACTGTAAACTTAGGTGTTAACTTATTGAACGCCTAAATTGTAACACTTATTGTACATGTTATTGTGTTCAAATTGTTAACTTCCATGTTCAATTATCAACTTTAGCACTCATTAAAACCATTAACGACTAGCCATTATTCAAATGCAGAATGCATTATTTAACAATTTTAACACGAGTATTAAATTTGTGAACACTAATATGTTTGACTTTAGAATGCTATTCTTCAGCATTTGAATACCTGTGGTAATGGTTAACAATTTGAACACAATTACATGTTCAATAAGTGTTACAATGTAGGCGTTCAATAGGTTAACACTCATGTTACAGTGTGTCGGTATATAAAATATCAGCTGAAAAGAAAAAAAGAACAAGAAGAAGACATTGATAAATATCGTTTGTGTAAGCGTGTTTGGGTGATGTAGTTGGGTGCAAACTTTATTTTCAAATGCTGCAGAAAATCGGCACAGTCTGAAAAAGTTCAAAACATGGCAAAAATCAATATTTCGTCTCCTCAATACTTCCCCATTCCAGGATATGAACACCCCCAAAATTTCAGAATCCTCCAATGAAAAAATACTGACTATACACTGGAATAGATGCAGAAAATCAGCAAAGTTCCGAAATATCCAAACAAATATGTCAAAAATTAATATTTCAAATCATAAATGGAATATGCACTTCGCCATTCCATATTAAATATGTGTACAGAGTTTCAGAAATATGTGAAAACCATTAGACAGGGTCTATATACTGGAATAGACGCAAAAAATTGACAAAGCCCCAATAGTTCAATACCTAATAAAAATTTGTTTCGTCTCATTCACATCTTCAAACCATGCTATACAAAGTTCTCTTCTGATAAAAGAAAAACTGGTTTGGGGGGAGGGGACGAAAATTGAAAAATTTGAAAATCAACTTTCATATTTTTAAGGTTAAAGTTACCTTCACATGCATTATTGCTATCATGCACCTACGCGATAATCCTTTAACAGAACAAACAATAGTCCCTGTGGCCTTCCAATGCCTCGATGCCTATGCATGAATACCCAGAATCCCATAACTTCCTTCTTTCCTATTCCAACGCAGTGTGAATAACCCAATAGCGGGGAGACTGGGAGGGTATTGGGGACCATAGTGATTGTTTTTACCCCTCAGCCAATTTTTACCTTGGGGTATTGTCATTGTCTTGTACGTCCGTCTGTCCGTACGGTCGTACGTGAGCAAGATAGCCGGAAAACGGTTCCACTGATGACATCCAAATTTGGGTTCATACTCCATGTAAGAATCACGAGACAATGCCTACAATAGCCAAGTCTTGGAACAACAATGTGTCCAGACTTGTGCCCTTTCAACGACACAAAGACACAGACAATATATTCCTTCATGAAGTATCTAACATCTTTGGTATGCTCATTTACCTAGTCAAGGACCAGAAGCCTGATTGGGTGGAAACCTTGGCGGCCATCTTTAATTTTATGCAAAATGGATAATGATCCATATCTCGGAAACCATTCAACTGTTCAATACGAAGGTTGGTATACATCATCGATACATCAAGCAACTTTCAATAAATTACCAAACCGGCTTCTTTGATTAGCTGGGAACCCTGGAGGCCATCTTTAATTTATGCAAAATCAATAATGATACATATCTCTGTTACCATTCAATTGTTTTATATGAAAGTTGTTATACATCATCGATACATTCAGATACTTTGAATCGGCACCTGATTGACTGAAAACCTTGGGGGCCATCTTTAATTTATGCAAAATCATTAATGATTTCTATCTCTGATACCATTTCAGTGTTCTATACGAAACTTGGTATACAGTTAAAGTGCTCGATGTAAAATTTGGTATACATCATCGATGCATCAAGAGACTTACCATAAATGACAGTTCTGGTTTCTCTGATTGGGTGGAAACCTTGGTGGCCATCTTTAATTTATGCAAAATCTTTAATGATGTATATCTCTGATACCATTTCAGTGTTCTATACGAAACTTGGTATACAGCATCGATGTATCAAGAGACTTGCAATGAATAACCACATCAGTTCCTTTGACCGGTGGGAAGGATGGGCGGCCATCTTTAATTTATGCAAAATCATTAATGATCTCTGATACCGTTGAAGTGCTCGATGTAAAATTTGGTATACATCATCGATGCATCCAGAGACTTATGATGAATGACAGATCTGGTTTCTCTGATTGGGCGGAAATATTGGCGGCCATCTTTAATTTATGCAAAATCTTTAATGATGTTTATCTCTGATACCATTTAAGTATTCTATACGAAACTTGGTTTACAGCATCGATGTATGAAGACTTTGATAAATGAATAACCACATCAGTTCCTCTGAGTGGCGGGAAGGATGGGCGGCCATCTTTAATTTATGCAAAATCATTAATGATCTCTGATACTGTTCAAATGCTCAATGTAAAATTTGGTGTACATCGATGCATCAAGAGATTTATGTAATGAATACCCGTTTCTCTGATTGGATGGAAACCTTAGGGGCCATTTCTAATTGCAAAATTTTTGATAATCTGTATATTTATCACTTGACTGCTTGGTGTTCCTGACATCTTGGTTCAAATTTAATACAAAATGACTGGCGCCCAGAGCCGAGGGGTTTTCAGATGCGCAGCTTCGTATTGTTCTGTGTTATCGTAAAGCAGTAAGGTATAAGTTAAGTTCAACAGCATTAGAAATAGTAATTTTGACAAAAATCAATATTTCATATCATAAATAGGATATGCACTTCCAAACAAAATTAAATATGTCAACAAAGTTTCAGAAGCACTCAGTAAAAACTGTTGGACTAGTTGATTTCACAAGAACATGGTCTTATACTGGATTGGATGCAAAAAATTGGAAAAGCCCAAAGAACATGACCCCATCTCACCGCCATGTTGGATTTAACCATGGATGTTCATGCCGGTTTGTTTTAATGGGCTTGAAATAAGCCCAAATAATAATCTAAGGTATGAAAGATTGATTTCGACGAAGATAATTTGAGTCAATATAAATTCCTTAAAAAAAACAAACATAAAAAAACTCCATTAATGTTTCAGATAATCCCCATCATGCTTTCCACTGAGAATTATGTGTATGGTCTTCTGAAATATACTATGTGAAGCATTAGATCAAGTGTGACTTATTTGTAGTCTGAGTTTCTCAAAATGACTAGGTAAGAAAATGAGCATAAAGATGCATGTTGAAAATATTTGGTAATTTGTTACTAAGTTTTAGATTATTCAAATATAATATGCTATGAATTGAATTTGGGCATTCATGACAAATATGTTATTTGGGCTTCTCAAAATGACTTAAAGTGATCGTAAACCCTCAAGTAAAGTTTCTCTCAAATGAACGACCATTGCAAACAGTGTGTGAAAATATTTATTGTAATTTTTGGCGATTTTATTACACAGTTAACTGCAAATAAAGTGTGGTATTCTATGGCGGTCTGTTGCAATCATATTTAGGTCCAATGACGTCACACTGCCTTCGTATATATTTCCAACTTTATATGCACTTTCCAATGCTTTATTCAAGCTTAAGGTGTGTATACTTTGAGTTTCAGCACAGACTTACTGTTCCAATGTGCATGTTCCACCAAAATCTGGGAGATCATAATTCATATGAGTCAAGTCAATTTGATTCTTGTATTTAAATTCCCAGATGCTGGTGAAACATGCACATTGGAAGAGTAAGTCTGTGTTGAAACTCAAAGTATACACACCTTAGGCTTGAATCAAGCATTGGAAAGTGCATATAAAGTTTGAAATGTATGTATGAAGGCAGTGTGACGTCACTGGACCTAAATATGATTGCAACAGACCACCATAGAATACCACATTTTATTTGCAGTTTACTCTGTGTAATAAAATCGTACAAAATTACAATAAATATTTTCACACACTGTTTGCAATGGTCTTTCATTTGAGAGAAACTTTACTTGAGGGTTTACAACCACTTAAAATTAGACAAAGCACATGAAAAACCGCAAGTTCTAATGGTCACCATTTAAATTCACCATAATACTAATAAGATATAAAAGGAATTCAGATGAACATCATTGTGGCCCTTTTGATTTCATAAAAGATGCCTCACTCAGAATGTTAGACAATAAATTACACCAAAGGTATTTACTGATATTCTGATATGCATAACAGATTTGCCAATCATACTTTTCACAGTTAAAATACACCTGCATTGAAGACATGATTTGATTGGTCAATTGCTAGAGGTCAGTGGACATGACCCCCATAAGCTTTCCTTGCAGGACACTTGCCCCGCAAACCATTTCCCCCCCCCCCACCAGTCACTTCCCCCCCCCCAAAAACATCCCCCCCAAATTTTGAGTCACTTCCCCCCTAGCTTTGCCATTTCCCCCCCCTAAAAAAAATATTCTGTGGTACACATATGCTTACCCAGCATTACTTGTCAAATAATATGCACCTTCAATTTATTGTATAACAAATAATTTGTTATTTGACATATAAAACATATTGCATGTTACATTTTACATGTGAGTCATGTTGTAAGGCAATTTGTTTTCAAGGGTAAAGCTGTAGGCCTATCTACTAATGTTCTGTGATTAATCCCACCAACCGTAATGTTCTTTGTGAGGCAATTTCTTTGAAGTGCTTCAGTAAGATGTTCTTTTGTGAGGCAATTTCCTTTAAGTGCTTCTGTAAGAGGTTATCCTACAAATATTGCTTTAGTTGCTTGTCTTTGTAAGACAAATGATCCAGCCATACCTACACGTATTCTATTAGAAAACTAATTTTAATAAATAAACTTCATACTTTGACAGGTTGAGCTGGGGTAACTTTGACATCATCATGAGAATCAATGGTGAACGTGGTGTCAAAGTTACCCCAAATACACAAAATTACTGAAAATTGTGGCAATAGGAAAGAATTGGATAAAGCTACTATATTAATGATTAGCACTTCTAAAATAGTATATTTTCACTATAAACTCAAAACATTGCAGAACTTCACTATAGAAGTTTTTGTGTCAAACTATTATCAGTTACACCATGCAGTGCCAACTACATGTTAAGTGGCCATCTTATGAAGAGTGCCACATGGCTGGCCATCTACATGCATATTATGATTCGACAACTGTGTTTGTCTTCTTCTTTTTTATTCCCCCATGAGAACACTGCCAAACTACTTGACACTAATGCTGAGTATGCATACCTGTACATGTACCATAGAGTATCATATATTTTTGGGGGGAAATGTCTTTTGGGGGGGGGGAAGTGTCTAGCATGATGGGTCTTATTTTAATCAGACTGCATAAAATTGTGTACTGGTACCTGGGATGCACAAACTGTGTATGTATTATACACAAAATATGTACCAGTGATAAACAATTGAATGTGGATGTGCACAATTGTCCACAGTAGTTTTTAGAGAGTATTGCTTATTTATAGCAATATGCAAACTATTCAAGTCTGTTTAAGGGAATATGATTCTCAGAAATATGGTTACCATAGCAACAAGTTACTAAGGCCTTTATGGTGGAAATTTCTCAGTATTATTAAATTTTCATTACTGAATATGCAGTAACACAGGTTCATGCAATTCATATTCATAAAAAATTACTTCAACTTGTTAAGTACATGAAATAAAACGCTTAGTTACCAGTTAGTATGGTAACCATATTTCTGAAAATATTGGCGACCAAATCACAAATCCAATGACGTGTAAATACAATGTCTGTGGAATGCATTCAAAAAATCAGATTCATGTGTATTTTAGACAAGAAAATTTGCTATTATCAATTATCTCAACTTCACAGGGTTGCATGATCAAAGCATATTTGCATACCAACTTTGCACAACACCTAACAAAATCTCAGCAGCCAGTAGGAATATTTCATGAAATAAATGGTAAAATTTTCAGAAAAAAGGCAACATCATATCTCTCTCCCAGAACTTT
This sequence comes from Hanleya hanleyi, assembly GCA_036873755.1. Classification (NCBI taxonomy): domain Eukaryota; kingdom Metazoa; phylum Mollusca; class Polyplacophora; order Lepidopleurida; family Hanleyidae; genus Hanleya; species Hanleya hanleyi. The sequence goes on from JAVTVY010014005.1 coordinate 28,698, forward strand.
TTTTTTTCATTTGGATTCCCCCATCAAAAACGTAATAAATTAGGAATCAATTAGCTGGTGTGAAATTTTGAAAATTTAGATCCTCTGTTCGGAGGGGTATGCAAATATGCTGAAAAAGACGGCAGTGTGATAGGCTACTCTCTAAAAAACCACCGTGGATCAGCGATACATATTACTGTGGTGAAAACGCACATCCACACAAAATTGTGTACCAGTGATTCACATACTGTGTATACACAAAATGTGTATCTGTGGTACACAACTTAATGTGGATGTGCACAATTGTACACAGTAGTTTTTAGAGAGTATACAGTTTGTGGAAATAATTTCCAATGTATTGAGTTCGATAAAAGAAATAGTTACCATATTGACTTGTTCTTTTGTGTTATATGGCAGGAGGTGCACATGTTTAATCAAAACATGGTTATTTTGAAAATAAAGACGAACTACCGCATTCTTGGTTGATCGTAAATGTTACCGAATTGAAATTTTAAAACAAATCAGGACCATAATTGAGATATAGTGTACCAAAAAAAATCCAAGTTTTTTAAGTACATTTTTAATTCAAATATTCGGTAGTTTGTCGCATCAGGGTAACATGGTATGAAACAAACCTTTTCTTTTCTATAAAAATTAGATTATTGCGTATTTATTTTTGGCTTTGCACCCTTCCTGGCATGTTTTTTGTTAAGAGAATGGTACGAAGAATAATCTAAGTGAAAACTTTTCAGCTAAAAATTCGAATTTACTTCATCGACGCATGCTGGAGAATAAAAAAGTAATGTTTATGCGTCCTCCAATATATACTAGTAACTGGGATACGCATTAGAACTCGTTTTGTTTATCCGCCATGTAACTGCACTGGCGGTCAGCGGTTAAGTAAATTCGATTTCTTTCGATTTCGACGTGCATTTAGGTTGATTATATATTTTTTTCTATAATTCTCTTAACAAAAGTCATGCCAGGAAGGGCGCCATAATCATATTTTTATTACCGGCATGGAAATAATAGATTACAGGGATCATGTGGTATGCCAGGTTGTGCTTAGTTAATTCAGAGACCATATAATTGATTATTTGGTGTCTGGTTAATTTGCAAATGTGTTAAAAAAAATTTAATACTCACATTATCGTCTGGACTTGCGTCAACATCTTGACGTGCCTTTCACTCGACTCCAAATTACGTATCAGATATTCGGATAAGTGAACGTTAAAGAACTGCCAAAATCTGAATATCCTGAAAATGTCCCAGTCACGCTGTGTAGTTTTTCATTCTCCAGGTCGTATATCCAAGATAGTATGTATTAACTAACTAACAAACGAACGAACCTTGTCAAGTACATTCGAGTTTTGTTCGAGTTTGCAGCCAATCGGATGTTCTCTCTTTGTAATACAGAGGAAATCCGATTGGCTGTAAACGTCACGAGTAAACATTGGTTGTTCGGAAACAATACGACGGTTTTGTCAGTAAATATTATTGGCTACCGCTTAAAGGAGCGGTTATAATTTTCCGCGGCAAATTTTGTTGAGATGTCTGACATTTTCTTTCATGCCTGCTTGGGAGCTATCTGATAAACACAATGAAGGTGAGAAAGTGTATTCACACTTCATATTGTGAGCCGCGGACCCCCCTACAAGACTTTTATCTGGACTTCAAATGGCACATTCACTTTCGCACTTGTGAAATTATACATTTGCATGCCCACTTCGCATTGAAATAAACAATATGTATTGACCAATGTAATACATTCTTTGCTATGGAAGACCGCAAAAATTGAAACATGAAAGCGAGTTCGTTGATGCATGTCCCAAAAAGTTTCATAATAAACAAAATAAATAAAACAGAATCTATATTTGTACTTTTTTACCCATAAATGGGTTAATGATGTGTACAAGATTGAAGAACGTAAATCACAACATGTTCACCAGACTCAATCAGAAGATACATGTACATTATTCACCAAATATTGCCTGCTAATTAGGTTGCGATGAATAAAGTTAACTGTCAAGAGATATGATCACCATGTCATCGACAGAAAGAAGCCGTACAAATTTTGTCCTATCGGGCATATTGTTGAGATTAAACAGACGATAACGCATAATTAACCAAATTACTGTGTAGCGAAGGGAGAATTTAGGTATTATTTTAATCAGACTCAAAAGTAGTAGGAAGAACACCGATTCATTAGCATTTGTGAGGGTGAAAATGGGGAGGATTGGTCCCGGTTGGTTGATGACGTCACATCCGATGATGTCACGTCCGGTCCGGGTTAGAGATCAAAGGTAATTTCCGGTCACGTTTTTATATGATGTCACGGATGACTAAATATATGCGGATAAGTCCCCCATCCATGCGGCTTCCCGTCACGTCAATGGGGCAGTCGCTTCGTCTGAATCACTGGGAATCGTTGGGAATGTTCGGGGGGCAATTGACTTTTTAGCTTATCATATTGGGGTCATTTTGAACCCATATGCTAACCCCCAAGCAGAGGATCATGGGTAAATTCAAAATATTGACCATGTGGCGTACAAGAAAAGTGACGTTTTCGTCATTTTTCTTCAAAATTCCTGCTTTTCTCCCAGGCAAAGTGGGCAAAAGCTATTTTATTTCACATCAGATTATTATTATGCTCATTTATCATGCATTTTTTGCGACGAAAACACACAAATAAAAATTTTGGAAAATTTTACCGAAAAATCGTTAAAAAAAATGTTCGTTTTTTTAAATGATATCACTCTGGCGTCATCATGGCAGCCACCATGGATTTCTCTGCATTTTCCAGTAAAGCCTGACCCAAAGATATAGTGTCTAGCCTAAAGGATAGCGAAAATATATAGGGGGCAATTTCCGCCCCTCCCCAGGCTGCGGTACACCCCAAATAACGTTGCTTTCAACAATATTTCAGTCGTATCACGACGTTTGGGTACTATTTCTTTCACACTCGGGAACCCATGTTCTTTATGGTTAGAATCTTGAAACCTATAGCCTAGGGTCTGACTTTAAAATATGTGTTCTAATCCACTCACGAGTGACGTTACAGCGTCTCACAAGTTGCTGCAATGTGGATCAACTTCGATTCGTTAAAGAAGAGCACTAAAGCCCAGTGTTATCACCATTGGCGGCGAGTATGAGCATAACAAGGACAAGATCTGAGAGAAAGTCAGTGGTGAAAATATACAGTGTCATTGCCGAGCTCAGATTTGTTCTTCACGATTGTGGCGAGAGGGTTTTGCGTTCCAAAGCTTGAACGATGAAGATGTAGTGATTACTGCTCGCATCGCATGGAACACCTCTGGAAGGTGATGAGTCAATAGTGTGACAAGGGTTTTCGCTCATGCTCAATCCACACGAAGCTGCATTTCTTTTTTTTGGTGGAAATATCGGACGATATCCCGCTTTTCCATCTACAACATCTTTATACAATCATAACATCATGTTTTACGTCTATCGGTGACGAAGGTATACTTTAAAAGTTTGAAGCGCTCGTTATTGAAATTTTATTCTATATGAGCATATTTTCTACGTCTTATAGCCTAGTTACTGCTGTCGAGTTTCAAAAAAGTATAATATCCTCTGAAATATTGCAGATTTTTCGTTATAGAATCTTTAGAAATATTCCGTGACGGAATCAGAGTGAAAGTCCTTCGTTTTGACTAGTGTTGTTTGTCTATTTTTGTTGTTGACCTGTTTCAATCTGATTATTCTTATATGACATCTCTTACTAACATACAGTACCCAAGGATGATAAGATTTTTTTCCTCGTGAGAAAGCGCGATTGGGTCATCACAGGGGTTAGTCTAGTCCGTGACGGAATCACAAACAAATCGTGACGGAATCACGAGAGCGCTTTTTAAATCTTTTCGTAAAAGAGTTTTATTAAATACACATTTTCTCAAAAAAAAATTAAAAAATTAATAGGATGAATTTATCACTTCTAATTATAAAGTTAAAACTCTGAACTCTTATTTTGGCCAATGTATACAGTTCCTGTCACATGCATATCTTTTCTACATATGTTTTAAAATAGTATCGGTATATACTTTTCAGTAAAATGCAACTTTTCTTCCTCGACAATTTCGAATTTCCCGAGTTCATCAGGTTTATAAATTGCGGGAAAAATATTTCGCGATTAAAACACATCTTCTCTGTTTTTTGCGTGTCCCTGGAGATAATAGGAAGCGAATAGAAAAAACAGCATGCTAATGCGAAAAAAGGTGGAGTGAATCTTGTGCGAAAATAGTGTTTTTTTGGTGACGGGGCGCTTCTACGTGATCATGATTTCCAAGACTTTTCTATATGCTAGGCACACTGCCAAACTTCCAATGCAGATAGATTGTGGATCAAAACTCAAAAGGATAAGAAATCCTCTGTAGATTCACGAATATACGGGAAATATTCACGGAATCCACCAAATTCGCCAGAAAAATCGCCAGCTTTCTCGATGCACCAACCATTTTGATGAAGACAGTATATTCGCCTTGCCTAGTTTCATTAATCAATGACCAATTTTACTGCATTTAATTCTCTTCGTTTAAAACGAAATCATGACTGGACCAAAGACTATACCAAGGAAAAAAGAAGAACATGTTAAGATGTTCAATGGTTTCAACCAATCTTTTCAAGTTCGAACGTTCATCAGAAACGCAGAGAGGGTATATAGTCCAGATTTTTGTCGATCTGTGTAACGAAAAATTGGGTATTTGGACTTCATTATTTTGACAAATTTTTACTGGTGATGAAATAGCTCATAAATGTTCAGTATAATAGGTCATTAAACTTTTTTTCCTACGAAGTAGGCTACCATTTGCAAATTGTCCGGTAATGAGTGAGTCAGTGAGTGAGTGAGTCAGTCAGTCAGTCCATCCGAAACCTTTCGTCGGCAAAATAAGGAGAACCATTGACATTAGAACCTTGATTGGGCATTTTTACCAACAAGTTCTGAGCTGACCGATTTATAATTATTTTTTTATTATTTATTGATGACTCGGCGAGTGCGCTGTCATGCCCATCGGGAACCCTTGGCTGTATGCTTCACTGTGACTTTTGACGGTTCCCTGGTATGGCATATCACGTTGGACACACCGGTTCTCGTTAAATCACCGAAGTTAAGCGACTTCGATGGGTGACCTCGTGCTGTACTGCTGGGCTGATCAGTGTCCAGGGTAATAGAAACTGAGGGCGATAATAGTTGCTACGCTAATGACTCACCTGCGATGACATCTAGAAAAGTTAATAGTACCCACTGTAGTCCTGGCTCTGGGGGGGTTTCTGTGTACATCTCTCTTTTACAGCAAAACTTGTGATTTTCCTGTTCTATATGTTGAGACCATTGGAAAAAGTTTGGGTAACACTCCTAGATCAAGTGCATTTTTTCTGCATAGCCCAATACATGATTAAGACATCGTCCAAAATGCTGAAATTGAGTTTTCATATAATAATTCACTGGTATACAGAATTAGATTCAAATGTAACATTTATTTATCATGTTTATACATAACTAACATATTTTTAGCATGGTTCAATACCATAAACCTTCATTTTCAGCAAAAAAATACGCTATTTAGCGAAATTTTGTCCCGAAATCACTTTCAGTTTGAAAGTCGCTCAAAATTCGATCACCCCTCAGACACGTAATTTTGTAGATAAAGCAACCAAAATTGGTAAGAACTTTCCTTATTAAGTCTTTTGATAACTGCATGCATCATATTTATGATTCAGGGTATTGTATAGTGACAGTGGGATGAAATGTCAACAAAAGTTACCCCTACCCCCAAAAAGCGACATTAACCAAATTTGGTTAAATTAGTCTAGCTTTAAAAGTAAGTCTGATATGTAGTTGGTTTTGGTGTCTATGCATGGGTTTTTGATACCAAGCTATTCATTGGAACCATAATCAACCACTTTTGAGTTGATCTAATTTGCATCAATTCAAAATGGCCGCCAAAAGCTCCAGGTTAAGACCAGTCAAGAAGGACAAAGACAAAGTAAGTGTTACAGTAAGTCCAATAGAGTTTTTTGTATGGATCTGTGGTGTTACAATCATGAAATATCACTGCTTAATCAATGTACGTAGGCTATACCTATTCAAATTGATTAATTTGCATAAATTCAAAATGGCAGCCATGTACAGACAAAATTGACAGTGGTTAATTACATGCCCAGGCATGATGAATCACGATTTTTAACGCAAACGCGAACAAAACTGTTGGAGTACAATCCATCCAGTGATTATCTCTCTCACATCTACCTTAAGGAAACTACAACATCTTGAAGCCATGTGCATTTCAGGAAGCAGACATTTTGTTTTGGACCTGTTCTTTGTTCGCTTGAGGAGCTACCCATTCGTTCTATGGAAACTGCGTCTGTGCCTTGTCCGATGAAAGGGTATAGAGTATGAGGAACAAGCCAAATAGGATTTCAGCAGCAATGTTCATATCATGATAATTTGTTTCCTGATCCTTCTAATTTGTCAACATGCATATCCAATAGGCCTATGTTTGGATGACGGACTACTAAGACGCTTGTAATTTGTCATCTTCTGGCACTCTAACAGCGTTATATATGTCATAATTTGAGTGAAATAAGCCATTAAAAGCAAGACCTATGACTAGTAAGTGATGCCCTCATTTTTTGAGTTGTTGAACTAAATTTCCACTATTTTCGATGCATAGTGTGTTGAAAATTGCTTAAATACGGATAAATATATCACTGTGGCTTATCAGTCTTTCACATTTCATATTTTCAGTATACAGTCAGTTCTTGCCAGTCGTTAGTTAGACTTCGAGCATCAACAGTTTCGGATTGCGTCAACGTCAAGGATTTGTTGTTAACGATGGAGTCTGTAACACTCTCAGGACGGCCCGAAGTTTGTTTGATGTGACTAAATCATCATCTGCCTGAAAAGCGCAGGGAATAAAACCGTGAGCACAACTAACGGTTGCAAAAGGATACGAGAAGCAAGTGACGTCCACAATGATCAAGCGACTTAAGCTAGTTAAAGGAGATGAGTTTGTTTATCATATGACCAATGATTGTTATAAAAAGTACACAACAACTTCTGTTCTCTATAGAAAAAGGAAGAGTCTCGCTAAATGCCAAAACCCTTCGCATTCTGAGCAGGAAGAAGATAGAAGTACTCGTTCCCAGGCTGTCATCCATCCACCGAATACAGAGTCTGAGACGACCACAACAGCCTTACGACAAGTGAAGTGTATTATCTGTGGCGGTAAATCCCACAAACAACAGTACACCAAATATTGCATCAGTGAATCGGGCCGTGCTTCAGCCTTTCTAGTTGCGACAAACTTGTTTCAAGATGATGTCTTCACCCGAACGTGTTACCTTCAAGATTCGCATTGTTTGTGCGATTTACTGTCACAGGTAATACACTTCACTTGTCGTAAAGCTGTCGTGGTCGTCTCTCTATTCGGTGGATGGCGGACAGCTTCTATCTTCTCCCTGCTCAGAACGCGAAAGGTCTTGGCATTTAGCGAGACTCTTCCGAGTCGCAGTCGCATCAAACGAGTCGCATCAAACGAACTGTCTTCAGGCGGTCCTGAGAGTGTTACAGATTCGATCGTTACCAACAAATCCTTGATGTACTGATGCTCTAAGTCTAACTAACCAGTGGCAAGGACCGATTGTATACTGAAATATGAAATGTGAAAGACTGATAAGCCACAGTGATATATTTATCTGTATTCAAGCAATTTTCAACATACTATGCATCGAAAATAGTGGAAATTTAGTTTAACAACTCAAAAAAGAGAGCACCACTTACTACTATTATTTTTAAAGGTTTATTTCACTCAAATTGTCTTATATAACGCTGTTAGAGTGTCAGAATATGACAAAGACCAATCATGGAGATGATAAAGTTACATTAATCCGGTATATACCAAGTATCTATCAATAAAAAATACTTCTGGACTATAGTCCTCGTGACAAACATAGGCCTATTTGATATGCATGTTGACCAATTAGAAGGATCCGGCATGAACATTGCTGCTGGAATCCTATTTGGGTTGTTGTCATACTCTATACCCTTTCATCGGACAAGGCACAGTTTCCATGGAACGAATGGGTAGCTCCTCAAGCGAACAAAGAACAAGTCCAAAACAAAATGTCTGCTTCCTGAAATTCACATGGCTTCAAGATGTTGTAGATTCCTTAAGGTAGATGGCAGCACCTTCCCAAGTAGTTCTGAGAGAGATTATCATTGGATGGATTGTACTCAAACAGTTTTGTTTGCGTAAAAAATCGCGATTAATCATGCCTGGGCATGTAATTAACCACTGTCAATTTTGTCTGTACATGGCTGCCATCTTGGATTTATGCAAATTAATCAATTTGAATAGGCATAGGCCTACGTACATGGATTAAGTAGTGATATTTCATGATTGTAACACCACAGATCCATACAAAAAACTCTATTGGACTTACTGTAACACTTCCTTTGTCTTTGTCCTTCTTGACTGATGACATAACCTGGAGCTTTTGGCGGCCATTTTGAATTGATGCAAATTATGTTAACTCAAAAGTGGTTGATTAAGATGTTGTAGATTCCTTAAGGTAGATGGCAGCACCTTCTCAAGTAGTTCTGAGAGAGATTATCACTGGATGGATTGTACTCAAACAGTTTTGTTTGCGTTGAAAATCGCAATTAATCATGCCTGGGCATGTAAGTAACCACTGTCAATTTGGTCTGTACATGGCTGCCATCATTGATTTATGCAAATTAATCAATTTTAATAGGTATAGGCCTACATACATTGATCAAGCAGTGATATTTCATGATTGTAACACCACAGATTCATACAAAAAACTCTATTGGACTTACTGTAACACTTACTTTGTATTTCTTGACTGATGACATAACCTGGAGGTTTTGGCGGCCATTGTGAATTTATGCAAATTATGTTAACTCAAAAGTGGTTGATTATGGTTTCAATGAATAGCTTGATATCAAAAACCCATGCATAGACACCAAAACCAACTTCATGTCAGACTTACTGTTAAAGTTAGACCAATTTAACCAAATTTGGTTAATGCCGCTTTTTGGGGGTAGGGGTAACTTTTGTTGACATTTGTCACCATACAATACCATGAATCATAAATATGATGCAAGGAGTTATCAAAAGACTTAATAAGGAAACTTCTGTCCAATTTTGGTTGCTTTATCTACAAAATTGGGTGTATGAGGAGTGATCGAATTTTGAGCGACTTTCAAACTGAAAGTGATTTTTTGGCAAAATTTTGCTAAATAGCGTGTCTTTGTGCTGAAAATGAAGGATTATGGTATTGAACCAGGCTAAAAATGTGTTAGTTATGTCTAAACATGATAAATAAATGTTACATTTGAATCTAATGCTGCCTACTCTTGAATTATTCCATGAAAACTGAAATTTGCTATTTGGGCTGATTGGCATCAAGGCGTAATCATGTATTAGGCTGTGCAGAAAAAACGTACTTGATCTGGGAGTGTTACCCAAACTTTTTCCAAGGGTCTCAACATACAGAACAGGAAAATACCAAGTTTTGCTGTAAAAGAGAGATGTACACAGAAACCCCCCCCCCCCCCTCCCAGAGCCTATACTACTGTCAATTAGAGACGATATATAAATTCTCTCATGGTAGCACATAGGGCCCCCGAGTCATCTCTCGAGTACACATTTAAATTATATCAAACCCTACTTCGTAGGTCCTGTGACGTTAGTCACACTGTCATGTATCCGTATAATGCAGTTTCAAATCCTGACATAAATAATTCTATAATATGCGTAACATTTCCTGAAATGTCACTTTCAGCTAAAAAATGACTATGCGTGGATTCTGGCAAAAATTCTATATTGATTTTCGTTTTCTCACACGGAATACTTGCACCTATACTGACCAAACTATGCGTTTAAGAATTTTATTATCGGTAAAATTGTTTTGATGAAGTTATTCAATTTTCCTGCCGAACTGTGAGATTTTTAATTTAACGAAATTTCTAGAAGTACGATCCTGAATTGAAGTTTTTCTTATTTGACGCATATTTTCATGTTACTGATTAATTATTGATAGCAACTTTTCAAAGAGCAAAACGTGCGCGTTTGAGGGTTGTTTCAAATAAATTAATTTATGCAAAACCCTGAATGTAAACTCGCCAATGTTTTATTCAGGGATGCGAATAGATATTACTGTCATATTCCAAATATCAATTTATCATTAAAGATAATGATTTACCGAACTGTAACGGTTGGTCCTAACTGATGAATGACCTCCTGATCGACCGTCTCGTGTTTCTTTACTTCTGACAAGCAGACGACATTCGATAGCACATACTAATTACATGAAAGAAGTCTCTACGGTTACATATATGCGAAACGCATATTTAGAAAAAAAAATCTTCAATTCTTCAAAAAAGGTTTCGTACAGAAATAAATACCAAAGTTTACATTGTCGAAAACTACGTAATTCATCGTTGATTACCGTTTGAAATTGGGATTTCGTCTGCTTTACAGCTCACCAATCCTCAGTGTACGGATTGTCACAGCGACACAGCTCATCAATTACCAATATACGAGCTGTCAGAGCATTTCCATCATAGCTCTCTAGATTTGTATCTAATACCGCTTATGCCGGTGCTATATAGGGACCGTGTGGTCATGTCATCCAAGTTGCCACATGAACAGGTACAATAAAAGCGTACCTGAGATACAACACATATCGCGAATCGTTAGATTCTTGGTATGTGCTTTAGAATAGGTTAACCAGAAGACTATACTGTGAAGTCATGTGACTCTGTCAGTATGTCGGCACCTCTATAAAATTTGGATTTATATCCTTGTCATTCCAGCCAATTATTATCCTCTTCCTGGCTGGAATCGTCTAGTATTTTTCCCCTTAAGGACGTTCACCAGACATATTTAATATAGGGTCGAGCGATATATGGGTCTATATGTCGATTCATTTCTATTTCGGAGAAAGTATATGTTTATGCGCAAAGCTAATGAGCATTCTGCATAAAAAGTAAATTAATAGCGTCATTTAACGAAAGCATGTTGTATGACATTTCAGATTTAGACTGGCTTATACGTCTGAAGAACCCCGAGTAATGCCATGATCAAAATAAATGTCAGACAAAGACAAAACATATTAGGCCTTGGAAGTTATATTAAAATATACGATACACATGGTGTACTGTCTTATGATTAACGATATGCGTGTAATCTTTCTATACGGGTATCGCGCGGATTCCTTCCTTGTTAAATAGGTTGATTATTCACTTTGCATGTTCAAAAATTACCGTCAAAATTAGGGGAGCTAATCCAGTGTAATTTCCCCTAGGCTTACCGGGCATACCGTCCAGTGTAGCATTGCTCGCTTGCAGACTTCGGTCGTTCTCGCAAAAAACCGGGTTTTAGTAATATTTTGCTCAACTTCAAATCTTTGAAGAAATTGACCGTTATTGTATGTGTTGATTAAAGACATCTACGTACTCAGTAAATATTATACTCCGGGTGATCGGCTGGATACACGGCAGAGTATAAAATCAATTTTGTATAAAATTTCTCATCAGATTTAAATCTTCAAAATATATACAGTGGGAAGAAGACATATTTGAGATAATTCTATGACCTAGAAAAATTTAATCAAACGTTTTTTTCGGTGTGAAATATATTCGAACCTTCTATGTATTTTAAGGTTGAACGGTGAGCCAGCCGGAAGTGAGACAATCAAGCCTGCCCTGTCTTACGTTCTTGGGTATAGACATTGATCCAAAATGATTAGTAACGTCATTATTTAAGAACAAAAATCGTAAATTTTCGGCCGAATGAGTACTGAAATATCAGAAGTACAAAATTTGAAACTCCGAAAATTCCGTGTTGGTTATTCGGAAGTTTATTTCGAAATCGACATTGCGTAATTTCTGTATTTCTTTTATTGATCGTTGACAATCAACACATCACGATCGACAATTCTACCTCATAGCCCACCTGATTTGCATTTGGAGATATTGAATTGTGTTGGCATAGAAAAAAATAATAATCATGGTAGAATTTCACTCACGACGCAGACAAGGAATATGCCTATATTTTTGCACTTTCCAGGTGACACAGGTGAGTATATTACAAACGCCTGTAAACCCACACACTCATTGACCCCGAAATGCAGCGGTGGCCGAGTGGTCTTAGGCGCTTCGCTGGTGACCGGTAGCCTCACATCGCTGAACCGGCACGCGTTCGAGCCGAGCTGGTCCATGTGTGAAAGTTTGTCAGTTACTTGCCGACGGGCGATGGTTCTCCCCGGGTACTCCGGCTTCCTCCACCAACCAAACTGACTGTCACTACATGACTGAAACAACCTTGAGTGTGACATTAAGCCAATTTCCTAAATGCAATAAGTGATGGTTCGTCCAGTCATATATGCATCTTTTGAGGCATTATATATGAATCCGGATTTTTAAACCGATCAATCTATTTAATCTCGAATCAAGGTAGTCGGCAAGAGCGGACCTTGACCCTAGCGATTTACTTGTACGGTTACATGACAAGTAGAAGACATTTGAAAGGGGAAACTTTGCATCATCAACTTTGCGGGATATACACACATCCGGTTTGCTTGATGGATCATGATTGACGTATGTACTGCTTCTCCGCCAATCTCGTCCAAATCTTATCTGATCGAACCAGTTTCGTTCGTTTGCTAATTAAAACTTCAAATGCAATTGACAAAAATATTGGAACTATTTGTTTATAAAAATATTCAAACAGATGTGGATGACAATAGATCAAATTACACAAGAAAATACATAGTGTTATTTCTGTATTCCCTTTTATGATCGTTGATCATCAGCACATCACGATCGACAATTTTACCTCATGGCCTAGCTGATTTGCATTTGAAGATATTAAATTTTATAGGTACAAAAAAAAAGTCTTGCTCATGAATCTCAGATGCTTGATGCTCCAATTTCCCTTCATATGCTGTCATGACGGGAACTTCGCCATGTCTACCATGTAATCATGGTAGAATTTCACTCACGAATCAGACAAGGAATATGCCTATATTTTTGCACTTTCCATGCAGATGACACAGGTGGGTATATTACAAACGTCTGTAAAATGATACAGACATTGACATCCCGAAATACAATAAGTAGTGTTTCCTCGTGTCATGTATGGAAATCATTTTGGCATTACATATTAATCCAGAAGTTTAAATCGATCAGTCTATTTAACCTCAAATCAAGATCGTCAGCAAGGGCACACGTGGCCTCTAGCGATTTACATGTACGATTTCATGACAGGCAGACGACATTTGAAAGGGGAAGTATGCATCATCAACTTGGCGGAATATACAGACATCCGGTTTGTTTGGTGGATCACGGAAGACGTATACTGCTTCTCCGCCAATCCCGTCCAAGTCTTATCTGATCAAATCAGTTTCGTTCGTTAATTGCTAATCAAAACTTCAAATGGAAATGTTACAAATATTGGAACTTGGTTGTATATAAAAATATTCAAACAGATGTGGACGACAATAGATCAAATTATATTAGAAAAGAACATCGGAAAGTATACACGCAAAAAATACATAAAACTACTTCACATTACAAGATGGACGATCTGTAAAGATATTCTGATACTCACGTGCTGTTATTTCCTTTTGATTTGAATGTCTGAATCGAAAGGATAGTCTCTCAAAAGGAATCATTCACGCTATTTTATATTGTTTAACCAACTTTATTCCACGATAGCCTAACAATACAGAGATTTAACGTTCAATAGTATCCATTGATGTGATTGTGTTGATGTATGTTGTCGTTAATTTTAATCACTTCCTGATTTGTTGTTTGCCGCGAGCTAAATATACATTTACGCGATATTACTGGTTCGCAATATCGCTAATTAACCCAATAAAAATATTTTAGTGAAGTTTCATTATTTTTTAAAAGTTCAATATTTCTAGAATCATGCCATAGCCTTATTTGAGGGTCAAAGTCCTTCGTCTTAAAGCGGAAAGATGACCCAAAACACTTCATGATAGATTTCAACAAACACAGGCGCCTAGTCCGTCATTCAATATTTGGCCGTCGTCCATTAAAGAATTTTCGCGTCCATAATTCAAAGACCTAATTCATATAATAACATTAGCACCAAATAAAAAGGATAAAACTAGACTAATTTCCTGCAAGACAAGAGCGGTGGACAGTTTTCCATGATGTCAGCAAGACATCATGATGTTCCAAAAATATCAAATTCGTATCGCTGATCAGTATTCTTTTTTTAAATCGTTATCTAGAGTTTGAGGTATATCAGTCACGCTTTGATTGTGGAATTAGACACAAGTTACGAAACAAGGCAGACAATTGCTATAATTGAGTTTAGTTCTTCGTTACTCTTATTAATAACTTCCAGAATAATTTTCTGATCTTTGTTACAATTTTTAGAAGCAGCTTGATACCCTATTATCGAAAACAATCAACCGTGTTTTATCAGGGCGAAATATATTCGATCCTTCTATGTATTTTAAGGGCCCCTCGTTCTTGGGTATAAGCATTGTGATCTAAATGGTTAGTAATAATTTCACTATATTGATGTATAAAAAGTGTAATTTTTCGACTGAATGAGTACTGACATATCAATAGTACAAAATTTGAAAATCCATGTTGGTCATTCAAAATTTTATTTCGAAATCGACATAGTGTAATTTCTGTATTTCCTGTTATTGATCGTTCAAAATCAACACATCACGATCGACAATTTTATCTCAAGGCTCAGCTGATTTGCATTTGGAGATATTGAATTTTGTCGGTGCAGAATAAAAGTCTTGTTGATGAATCCCATATGCTGGATGCTCGTATTTCCCCTTATATATTGTGATAACGAAAGCTTCGTCATGTCTACTATGTAATCATAGTAGAATTTCTCTCACGAATCAGACAAGGAATATGCCTATATTTTTGCACTTTCCAGTCTGTTAACTGATACAGACATTGACTTCCCGAAATACAAAAAGTAGTGTTTCTTCATGTCATGTATGGATATCATTTTAGCATTACATATTAATCCAAAAGTTTAGATCGATCAGTCTATTTAACCTCAAATCAAGATCGTCAGCAAGGTCGCACGTGACCTCTAGCGATGTACATGTACGATTACATGACAAGCAGACGACATTTGAAAGGGGAAACCATACATCATTAATTTGGCGGAATATACAGACATCCGGTTTGTTTGGTGGATTACGAAAGACGTATACTGCTTCTCTGCCAATCTCGCCTAAATCTTATCTTATCAAATCAGTTTCGTTCGTTTGATAATCAAAACTTCAAATGGAAATGTTAAAAATATTGGAACTTCTTGTATATAAAATTTTTCAAACCGATGTGGACGACAATAGTGGACGATTATATTAGAAAAGAACATCGGAAAGTATACACGCAAAAAATACATAAAAACTCGTTCACATTACATGTCGGATAATCTATAAAAATATTCTGCTACTTACGTGCCCTTATTTTCTTTTGAATCGAAAGAATAGACCCTCAAAAAGCATCAATCACGCTATTTTATATTTTTTAACCAACTCTATTCTGCGATAGCCTAACAATACAGAGATTTAACGTTCAATTGTATCTATTGCTCTGATTGTGTTGATGTATGTTGTCGTTAATATTTAATTACTTCCTGATTTTCATTGTCACCATTTTTTTTTTAATTCTAAAGTTGTTTGGCGCGAGCTAAATATACAACATTTACGCGATAGTGCTGTTTCGCAATATCGCTAATTAACCTAATAAAAATAGTTTAGCGAAGTTTCATTACTGTTTTCGAAAACTTCCATATTTCTAGAATCGTGATTTCATGACAAGCAGACGACATTTGAAACGGGAAACTATGCATCATCAACTTGACGGGATACACAGACATCCGGTTTGCTTGATGGATCATGAAAAAAGTATACTGCTTCTCCGCCAAACTCGTCCAGATCTTATCTTATCGAATCAGTTTCGTTCGTTTGCTAATTAAAACCACAAGTCCAAATGCCACAAATATTGGAACTTTTTGTATATATTCTGAATTTTATAGAAAAAATACTCAAACAAATGTGGACGACAATAGATCAAATTACATCAGAAAAAGAACATCGAAAAGAACAAACGCAATACATTCATAAAGACTCGTTCACAGGATATGATAGACAATATATAAAGACGTTTTGATACTTTTCATTTGAATGTCTGAATCGAAAGAATAGTTTGTCAAAAGGCATCATTCAAGCTAAATAATATTGTTTAACGACCTTTATTCCGCCATAGCCTAACCATACAGAGATTTAACATTCAAAAGAGAGAGAGAGAGAATTAAGGTTTCAGCGATATTTCAGCTAAATAGCGACAATCAAACAAAATTCTAAGTATTTCAACAAAAACAATTCAACAACCCAGCAATCCACAAGTATACCAAAAACATATACAAAACGTATGCAACAAACCGATTTCTCTCAAATAAACTGAGATACAGTCTGCTTTTACTCGACTAATAAAGAGATGTTCCAAATTAGCTGCTCGATAAAAAGAATCTCTTGAAATCTGTACCGTCGATCAAAATATGTTTCACTATGAGATCTTCGTGGCATGAAATACACCTTCGGGTTGGTTCCTTTTTTTAGTAAATGTTCTAGAGTTAATCGGTTATGGCCAACTCTACATCGCCTGATCATGGCTTGATCGAAACGTTTCTGGCTACTCAGATGAATATATCCTAGTGTTTGGAAATAGTATCCATTGGTCTGACTGTGTTGATGTATGCTGTCGTTAATGTTTAACCACTTCCTGATTTTTATTTATCACGATTTTTTAAATTCTAAAGGTCTTCGTCGTGAGCTAAATATGCAACATTTACGTACTATTGTTGGCGATAACCTCTCTATCATTTTTTCACATAGCTGGACGACAAGTAAAGAAATGTATATAAGCTTTCATAACTTATAGTTTCGCTAATTAGCCTGATTAATTGTTTTAAGCGAAGTTTCGTTATTTTTAAGTAAGTTTCAATATGTCTGGAATCGTGTTGCCTTTAAGGGTCGAAGTCCTTCGTTTTAAAGCGAAAAATTGACCTAAAACACTTCGAGATTATTTTCAAAGAAAGAAGATAACTACCATAATCGAGTTCAGCTCCTTGTTACTGTTTTCAAGAACTTATAGAATCAGTTTCTGATCTTTGTTACAGATTTTAGTAGCAGCGTCATACCCCGTTTTTGAAAACAATCACGTTTTGTTAAATTGTATTTGTTATTTTTGTAGTAATGGTCGCCTGTTATCAAAAACAGCAACGTTACTCAAATTTTCATGCCGTTGGATGGTCGCAGCTACGCTATAATTGTAACTATACCATAAATATCTTTAATGGAGACATTTACTCGAACGATCCTAGCCGCCACATGGCATTAGTGCCTACGTATGATCGTACCATTCGTTCGGGTGATGCCATCCCCTAGTTATAAGCGGATTTGGACACATATTACAAACTGTAGCACCGTCTGTTATCCGCTATCGCGTTTGAACTTGGATAGAAGAAACCCGATGGTAGAGCTGCATCCAACCAGGTTATGTACGTTATTGATTGGTCTAAGCGAGAAAAGGTTGAACCTACAGTACTCGACGATTGGCTGGACCTGACCAAGAGCAAGGTCATTGAAACAATCCGCCATATTGACAGAAGTACCCTTTCCCAAGCAAAACAAGTACTGAGAAGCCCCAATTCGCAAGACGTTCTAGCAAATCTCCAGAGTAAATTCGTCACAGTCCCAGCAGACAAAGCTCCAAATAATATAATATTCATATGTAAATATTACTATTACCAGGCGCTGGTTAAAGAATTGAGTGTAAACATATCGTCATCAAATACGTCTATAGTTACTCTCAAACTGCATTTACTCTGGAAGATTTATTTAACAATCACAAAACGTTTCTCAGGCAAAGAGGTATTTGTCTTCCAACCAAACATAACGATATACCAAAAGTATACTGGACTCCCAAAATGCATAAATCACCATACAAATCTAGATTCATAGCTGGTTCTAGAAGCTGCACCACCAAGCTTCTTTCAACCCTGTTGACGAGGGCCCTTCAGGAGGTAAAAGCATTTTGGGAAAGGTATTGCGCCACTATTTCTAAAAACTCTGGCGTTGAATGTATGTGGATATAGGAAAACGCAAAATGTCTTACGGAAGAACTTGATGCTAAAGGTCACATACCGTATAGACATGTATCCACATGAGATTTCTCGACTCTCCATACCACAATCCCTCATCAGGACCTCATTGACCGTCTAAGTTCATTAATAGTATCTGTGTTCAAGAAAACTGATCGTAGATATATTAATGTCGGAAGCCATAAAGCATTCTTTAGCTCTACTACATACAAGAAATATCATTCATGGGATGTTTCTTTGTTTATAGAGTTGCTTGAATTTCTCATTAAAAATATCTATGTGAAATTTGGCAACACAATATATCAGCAGCATATAGGTATTCCAATGGGTACTAATTGTGCACCCCTGTTGGCTGACCTATATCTGCTCTCTTATGAATATGACTATATGCAGGCGCTTTTCAAAAACCGATCCATTCAAAGCCCGTTCCTTCTCATTCACCAAACGCTATATAGACGATCTTCTCGCTGTGGATAATCGCTATATAAATGACGCAGTGAAGGATATATATCCACCTCCACTGGATTTGAAGGAAACTACAGATAATCCTACAGGCACATCGTATTTAGACCTATATCTCTATAAAAATGAAGCGGGCCTTTTCTCTCGTCGACTATGACAAAGAGATGATTACAATTTCGACATCGTAAACTATCCCTTTCTGGACAGTAATATTCCAGTGGGACCTGCATATGGGGTATACATATCACGCCTAGTAGCATTTGCTAGATCCTGTGTTAAATGTGACGATTTTAATTAACGTCACAAAACATTGTTGCAGAAACTTATAAAACAGGGCTACACCATTAAGCGCCTTCACTCAAAGTTTTCAAATTTGGCGATACATATCGCATGCTGATAGCAAAATACGAGCGTAGCGTGCAAGATCTATGGCGTTACGTTTCGTAACTTGTGTCTAATTCCGCTTAACCCGGGGCTAGGGGCCGTATGAACCCATGTACTTCAAGATCCTCAAGGTACTCATATGAACAGTCACAATCAAAGCGTGACTGAGATACATCATTCTTTAGATGACGACTTTACAACAAATTTTATGGATTAAGAATACTGATCAGCGATACGGATTTGATATTTTTGGAACATCATGATGTCTTGCCGGCATCATTGAAAACTGTTGACCGCTTCTCTCTTGCAAGAAACAAGCCTATGTTTATGTATACTATGATTGTCTTTTTTTGAATTTGGTGCTAATACTGTTATATGGAATATGGAATAGGTCTTTGGATTATGGACGCGGATATTCTCTAATGGACGACGGCTGAATTATGAATGACGGACTAGACGCTTGTAATGTAATAATGTTACACTCAAGATATAGCAATACTATTTAAAGCTATGTACGTTGTGAAATAATGCTATCTAGAAATAGTTGTGTGAGTTTGAACTTTGAATATGAAGCTTTGAGAGATGAGAACGAAGTAAAGACTATGGGTCGTTTGAATATCATGTGTTTTACATCTTCAAGGTATTCAAATGAACAATCACAATAAAAGCGTGACTGGGATACTCTGGAAATCGACTTGGAAATTCAGTTGGATAAAAAATACTGGTCAGGGATTAGGTTTTTATGTAAAAACATCACCATGTCTTGTTGGCATCATTGAAAACGGCTGGCTGCTTCTTTCTTGCAAGAAAGTATTTGGGTTTTTATTATTTTTATTTCATACACGTTTGGATTGGTGTTAACTGTTATTCGAAATAGGTCTTTCAATTATTGACGCGATTTTCGGCTGAATATTGAATGTCGGATCTGATGCCTCCTATTTTATTTCATTAGTATATCAAAATTTTATTCAGCTTTTTATTGAGAGTTGTCAGAGCATTTCCATCATAGCTCTCTAAATTTGTATCTAATACCGCTTATGCCGTTGCTAGGGGCCGTGTGGTCATGTTATCCAAGTTGCCACATGAACAGGTACAACAAAAGCGTACTTGAGATACAACACATATCACGAATCGTTAGATTCTTGGTATGTGCTTTAGAATAGGTTAACCAGAAGACTATACTGTGAAGTCATGTCGCTCTGTCAGTATGTCGGCACCTCGTAATATTCTCCCAATTTTTACCCTACCAAGCCACTTCCCTCCCCTCCTCTCCACCCCCCCCCAAGTTTTCTATACTATCTCGGAATGAAAACAAAAATAGAAAGCTGAAATTCCCACTTCCCTTATATGCGTTGTAATTTTTACCTGTATATGGCGAGATTCTGCTGGTGGACGTTTCGTCCCCAAGGCCCGCCCCCCTGTACAGACTAGTCTTTTGTGTTAAATGCCGTCATTTTCATCTGACGACGATACAGCTCATCAATCCCCAGTGTACGAGTTGTCACAGAGACACAGCTCACCAATTACCAATATACGAATTGTCAGAGCATTTCCTTCATAGCTCTCTTAATTTTATTTAATATCGCTTATGCCGGTGCTAAGGGGCCGTGTGGTCATGTCATCCAAGTTGCCACATGAACAGGTACAATAAAAGCGTACCTGAGATACAACACATATCACGAATCGTTAGATTCTTGTTATTTGCTTTAGAATAGGTCAACCAGAAGACAATGCTATGAAGTCATGTGGCTCTGTCAGTATGTCGGTACTTCTTCCCACTTGTAATTTAATCACAAATTTCTAAGCAAAAATAGTTTTTCACTCTCATGTTGAAAATTTCTTCATTATTCGTCAACATGGAGTAGATCGGGGTTCATATACATGTACCTAACTGATGGACAACAGAATCCTGATTGAGTTGTTTTGGGGGGTCATACATTCAGCAAGAGAAATGTCTTATTTGGTGGAATTTTACAGTTGAAGTATGCTATAGGTTAACTCTGTATTCCACGCACGAGTACATGTATTGTCTGGGGAATTTGTCTGTCTGTATACAATTCTAGACGACAATGTCACAGATAGAACAAAGATTTCACTATAATAGTCAATCATACACCGAGTGAGATTTAGATTTATGATAGTCGAAGACTAGACCGTTGAATCTACCTTTTATCTCAGATCAAAGGATATGGAAGTAATTTTTTCATGTCTCAGACTTGCTGAAAAATTAACGAGACATATAGAGGATATATGTATGACATCTTGTATGATTGATGGCCACAAGATAATACAAGACCAGAGGTAATTCACTAATTATAAATTATCAGAAGTGTGGCTGACATATAGTGAACAGCCGTCGCCCATAAAAACAGTTCGCCTCCATACTCCCATTGTCCTGACATCGGATTTCCTGCCTCCTTAATTCTGTCAGAATTTTACCGCCCGCAGAAGATCACAGGTATAAGAATGGGAGAACGATATGCTCAATGCCTATAACACTTCGGGTGTTGTCACACCCAGACGCCATGTCGTACGCACCAAGCAAACATTTCTTATTTTATTAAAAATCACCTGGAAAATAGGAAAAACTGGAAACCCAATCACTGAAGCCCGTTAACATAGAAATTAATATTACAAACGCAACTCTAGACAAAACATATCTCAATTGGAGCGATATGCAAGACACATCCAGACCTGAGAATACGGTGGATTCTCGGACGTAGCCTTAGTATCTTAACCGCGCTTTTATTGGGGTTGTTCATGTGGAGACAATGAAGTGTCCACACGGCCCATTGCACCGGCTTAAGCGGAATTAGACACGCTAGCTCGGGAGCTGTGATTAGGAATGTCATTAGGAAACATTTTGTACTCCTACAGACAATTCTGAACCGTGGGGTCCAGGCTGATAACCGTTAATTTGGCGTGATACATCATCACAGCAATTTACTGATGAAGTCATCAAATCCAATAGATTATTTCTCCGCATCTAGTCTGCTTGATAGAATCAAACTGTTTTGTTTTATTTACATTCTCCTACGTGGTATATAATACGCGTAAACATATTAGTCATGTACAGATATCTGTACCTCAGTTCTTCCTGCTTGGTTGGACTATCTTACTGTGTGATGGCATTTTTGAAAGAAATATCTGTTGGACAATAGGACGCGGGAATAAGATGAATGCTAAGATCGAGCATCGCGGTGACTTCAATTGTCAGTAGCCTACGACGGCATTTCCCCACCGGCATGGCATTTTATTTCGTAACTGTTATCAGCACATGGTGAATTTCTTCCGGTGACCATAGGCTCTGAGTCAACTTAACAAGGTGTGGAAACGCTTGGTTGGAGTCGAGCCTTACAGGTTGGTGTTTTGCATAAGGCCTTGTACTCTATTAATATTTACCACAATTTATTATGAGTCGTTTTTTACATCTGACTCATCATTTTCCATCAGACGTGTTGGCAGAGCTATTACATCATTTGCTTTTCCGGTTAAGCCGTTGTTAGGAGCCGTGCAGTCATTCCATCATGGTGTCGACATGAACAGCCATAGTAGAAGTGTGACTGAGATACAGAACCTCACAGGAATCACAATTGATCCTTCGATGTCTTAGGAAGAAATGCAGTCAGAATATCAATCTGTCTTGTCAATTTTTGTCAGTACGCCGCCATTTACCCCACCACCATGACATTTTAATTCATAATAGATGCTGGAAAATGCGATCATTAATCAAATCGATGCATAAAACGTGTTACAGGTTTCTTTCCCAAAGATACGAGATCAGAAAATATGGATAATTGGCAATGTGAAGTACTGAACCACTGGCTATATGAATTATCGGGTCACGGGCAATGTGAATATTTGAGCAATTTTGAATTACTGAGTCACTGACAATGTGACTTACTGAGACACAGGCGATGTCAGTCACTGTTTAGCTTGACTAGAAAAATAATATTACTGAGCGTTATACCACATCAGCGGTTATGAGGTTAAAGGAAATTAATGGTGTTTTAAGGATTATCTCGTGGCCGTATATAAAATTCGTATTGAACGTTGCGACTATCTTGGAAGTACAAACGTCGGAATCTTCTTAAATATTAAAATTGCGACTGGTGCTATCGTGGTATAAATGGCGTCCAGACAAAATAATTGTGGCTTATGCGGTTGTTTGACGGTTTCCATTACTTGGCCAGTTTTCGCGATCCAGACATTTTAAATAAATCAATTGAACTTGTGACGATACAAGCCTTTAGACAGCGGAGCGTTTAGTGATGCCTTTTTGTGAACCTATACCTGGATCGCATACTAATATTATGAATGTTGGGTTTAAATTGTTGATTACATTATCTGGAATAACATTGGCTTCTTTATTTGTCATGATTGAATACTGTATTATCCATCCTTTCGTGCGCATTGACGGTTCCTGTATTGCTGATTCAGGATGACTGAAGCTTTCTTAATCACCTCGGTAGAATGTTGCTCACGATTCTGTCGGCTAGAGAATTCTTTTCCAGACGACACAGGAGACAAATGTAGTTCTTCGGCCTGCCATTTGACAGAATCATTCAACGCGTGAAAGAACCGTGTCAATAAAGCCCTCCAGGCAAAACCCGATCTGGTATTATGTGTCTGAGACTGCAGTTGCCTGATAATTCTTTTTCAACATAGACAGAACTATTTAACACTGGGATTTCCTGGATTTCAACTTCTTCTTTATTAAACACGACGTTTCGCTAAGTCTGCCCTTAGCATTCTCAAGTGTATATGAGAACTATTTAAATCATTTCTGTGAGGACGATGGCGTCTTAGCCCGAATGTTTATAACAATAAGGGGCCGGGCAATATTTATCAAGGTGTGTTTATATCTGTATGTATTTCAATGTATATGAGAGAATGATATATTGACTCCAGCAGTTGAAATTCCAATGTCCATTTCAGGGCGGCATGTATTTTGCTGTCCAAGTTGAATTGTTCATATTAGCGAGAATGCATCTACTTTCATTCATGGAAGGCTTTGTCTTGCTGTCCGAACTGAATTGTTTCATAAACACAAATGAAATACTGGATTATATTTAATATAGACTGAATGTAAACTACGGAATTTAGAACTGTGTTGTAAAAATATGTTACATGGGACAACATAATATTGGTTATAGCAGATATAATATCAACATTCATTTCTTCAAAGCAACTGTTGTCCTGTCCAAACTAATATCTCGGACCTCGGACTGAGTTGTTGCAGAAACTTATAAAACAGGGTTATTCCACCAAGCGCCTCCACTCAAAGTTTCTCAAATTTGGCGATACATATCGCATGCTGACAGCAAAATACGACCGTTTAGCGTGCAAGATCTATGGCGTTACGTGTCGTAACTTGTGTCTAATTCCGCTTAACCCGGGGCTAGGCGCCGTATGAACCCATGTACTTCAAGATCCTCATGGTGTTCATATGAACAGTCACGATCAAAGCGTGACTGAGATATATCATTCTCTAGATAACGACTTTACAGCGATTATTATGGATTGAGAATAGTGATCAGCGATACGGATTTTATATTTTTGGAACATCATGATGTCTTGTCGGCATCATTGAAAACTGTTGACCGCTTCTCTCTTGCAGGAAACTAGCCTATGTTTATGTATACTATGATTGTCTTTCTGAATTTGGTGCTAATACTGTTATATGGATATGGGATAGGTCT
>JAVTVY010014006.1:0-54394 GCA_036873755.1 Hanleya hanleyi
AGAGATATGAATAATCAAAATGAATATGTTTGTCATGGTTGGTGGTATAGATGAAATTTTGTCACAATCCTCAGCCCTGAACTGGAATCATGATTCTGAACGATTTCCTGATTTTTGGAGTGAGTGACCTTGTCTGTCACTTGAGACATCTTGACCACTAAATTGGTACTCAACACAATATCTTCCCTCAATCATGCTGATGTATCTACTCATGAAAAAATGTTATTTTCAATGTCTTCATTTTTGGGGGGGGGCCTCAGTGACCTTGACCTCAGTTTTGATACACGACACATTCCCTCCCCTAAATGTATCCATACAAACTATTTTTGCAATATTGAATGATTTTTTGATTTCAGAGTAAGTTATCTGGGGATCGTCGCATGAAACTTGCTTAGGTTATGATCAACATAAGGCTTTACACCTGCGTTGCGCTCACGCTTCGCCTGGCTCTACACGCGTTTCACGAACCTGACGCAAGGCAGACGTAATAACATCTCCATTTATGCAATGCGTAAGTTCCATATTTTCGCCTCTGTAATAAATATCACTTTGAATTTATGTTTAATTAGTATTGGATACAATGTTTTGACCAATGTGCTATAATCATAGCCGCCAATGGATAAAGCAAATATTTTACCTCAATAATTTAAACATCAGAGCAATCTGCGTTTGAGGCTTAGGATCGTAACTCTTGTATTCGCTCTTTTGTGAAAGGAGGTGTGAAATGCTGCACATTGTCTTCGAGAGATCGTATGCTTCTGACTCCAAAAGAATTGTACATTTTATAAGATACATAAAATTTGACAACTACATGTACATCATTAGTTTAATCTACTACAGACCTGGTTACATGCAAATGAAGTTGCACTCTCGCTAAGCATACTCCCTGGAAGACGTAATTTAAGTTACTTATGGCTAAGTTGCGTAACTTTCAACGCTTTCCCTTATAAAAAAGTACCATGGTTTACCATGGTACATCTTTACCATGGTTTACCATGGTAATCAATGGTATAAATTTACCACGGTTTGCTGTACCATGGTAATTGCATGGTAAACCATGGTACATTTTTACCATGGTTATTTTTACCATGGTAATCCATCGTACAAATTTACCATGGTTAGCTGTACATTGGTAATTCCATGGTAAACCAAGGCATATATTTACCATGGTTAGTTTTTACAATGGTTTACCATGGTACTCATTTACGACGGCAGGTAGGTATAGATTTGCTGTACAGCCGTGGTATATTTTCCCATGTCAAATATCTGGATAACCATGATCTTTTTGAATGTGTAAAAAAATAAGTTAACTATATGGTGAACGATGGTTCACTAGCTATGGTGCAACTATGATGCAAACTGACTGTCACCGTTTGTGATCAAAGAAAGTCATATATAATGCATACATTTTTAAAAAAAAATCCTATGTTGTTCAATAATTACAGAATGCATGGTTAATGTTTATTCATAATATCGGTAATTTCTTCCCTGGTAGTACGTTGTATTCAAGTCCCATAACATGTTGATCGCGTGTGTGTGTGAAACTTAATTATTTCTGGATTAGTTCTCAAAATGATATATGGAAACTTCAGACACAATGAGCTAGGTTTCATCACCCCCTCAACATGACGTAAACACAAGTTAAATCAAGTATCCCGCCGTTAATCCAACTCTCAGATCAAAAGTCAGCGAGGCTTACAGCTTTACATCTCCGCCTGGGGTGAAGTAAATGTAAACATAACCCAACATGGAACAATGCTGTTGGTGAACAATAATTCACCAATCAAGTTGCTTTAGCACAAATCGCCAATCTGTAATAGCCAGTGGATGTAACGCTGGTACTAAACAAAAAAAAATAATTTCATGCCAACATTTTACAGCCTTTTTTATTTGCATTATTCCGCTATTTCTATTACGGCGTACCGTCTGTGAAAATTTGAAGGGGCCATGGTTCCGCAGAGGTAAAACAACTTCTCGCCGGCAGCATGCTTCAATCTTTCCATAAATATGAATATATATATATATATATATATATATATATATAACGTGAAGATAATACTGAAAATGCATTAGTGAATTTCTTGTATGAACGCTAGATAAAAATGAGATAAAACTGCGAAGTTTATTGCCTGTAACAGATAATAACTCCATCACAGTCAGGGATTCATGCAAGTCGGTTTTTACCACCGGTAATCCGTGGTAAAAAAAATTTGAAAACTCAATTCGTATGGTGAGAAACTCAATTGCTTTCGTTTTACTGGACAAATACTCAATTTTTTGTGGAAAACTCAATTCGCCAGACATGGTCAAAGTTAATTTGACAGCCCCAAATTACGAAATAAACTCAATCGAATGACGATCTTACCGCGAAAATGACAATAAGTTTTACCTTTCACAGGCGCAAAGCGTGCTACCACGTGTGGTGTTGTTGTTGTTAATCTCCCGCAAGATTTGCACACGGTCCGCTTGAAAGGCAGAACTAATGGATAAATTGAATGAACTTCACAAAATTGACTGGCTCAATGGTGGCCCTCCACAGTTTCGTAGTAATGGCCCCTCTCTAATTTCATAATACGATAGACTGCCCTTGTTCTGCTACATCATAATTCTTCTTGTCTTCTTAATAGCTTATATCTATAATGCCATCCTATTCAGCATTATCAACGCTGCAAACGAGTACGTACAAATCGAGGGCTGGCTTCGTCTACACGCTGATCAGGATCATGGAGTAAAGTTTGTCCTGCCTCAGTTATGCCCCTTGGGTGTGCCTAAAAATCGGGACTCATTTACGGGAAGAAAATCTGACAAAAAACGGGCAGGTTGACACCCACTTTTGTTTACCTTTTTAAGTTGAGACCGGACCAGGGAACGTGAGTAAGAAGTTTAATTGAAATCGCTCTTACAGATTTTCTGGAAATTGAGCCGAATTTGACCATTTTTCGACATTTTTAAGGGGTTTTCTAGGAAAAATGAAGCAAGCATGGAGGAGAATGTTCGAGTTAAATTTTTCTATACCATAGCAGTGTTATATCTTAAAATAATAGTTTCATCATGCTCTTTCAGAAAATATATACATATAAGTGATTTGGGTTGAAGGTTTTGCGACAACTGGTGGCCGAAAAACGGACCCATAGTCTATTCCATGCCGAATAAAAATATCTCCGGAGTGCACCCTTAAGGCATAATAGTGGAGTCTATGCATTATCTTAATGTAGACTCCGTTACGGAGCGGAGATGTATCATTACGCCAGATTGTTTAATTGTGACTGCCTAGTTATACCTGAAGCGCTATTTTCGGAAGCAGGTGGAAAGAAGACCAGGAGTTCGATTAAAATAATCCACAGTGTGTCCATTAGTATACAATTGAGGTTACTGCATACTGTATTCCATACAGGAGTTATCTCCCCCTGGACTGAGATTTCGGTGGATATTATGGCAGAACGAGGTCCCATCAGAATATCAATTTGCCAGTGTAAATTTTCTTTACAAGAGAACCCATTTACAGTCCATAAAGGATGGAATGGATGTATATTATTATGGTTTTACTAATTATTTCTCAAGTTTCTGAAGTATTTCCCATGTTTCTAAGAGAAAATTGAGTGCAAAATTACCAATAATTTGACTTGGTTACATCTCTTATTTGCATTTTCCCGCGTTTCTGCTATCATTGGAAAGCGGAAAAGCAACCACAGCCTTCATATTGCCGAATGGATGACCATTATTAAGAAGAAATAGGTTAATTTTGAGTTTTGTTCTCGAAAATCCTGCTAGAATTGGCAAAATTGATCAAAACAAAGATGGGGTAGGGGGAAAGTTATCGGTCGGATTTCCCAAAATAATATGTATAACTGGCAAGTGTTGTATACCGCTATACTCGCAAACACTCTGAGATTACGATACATGTGAATAATTAATTTCGTAAAAAACATCCTGCCCCTTAAGGTGGCCCTCCACAGTTTCGTAGTAATGGCCCCTCTCTAATTTCATAATACGATAGACTGACCTTGTTCTACTACATCATAATTCTTCTTGTCTTCTTAATAACTTATATCTATAATGCCATCCTATTCAGCATTATCAACGCTGCAAACGAGTACGTACAAATCGAGTGCTGGCTTCGTCTACACGCTGATCGGGATCATGGAGTAAAGTTTGTCCTGCCTCAGTTATGCCCCTTGGGTGTGCCTAAAAATCGGGACTCATTTACGGGAAGAAAATCTGACAAAAAATGGTTAGGTTAACACCCCCTTTTTTTGCCTTTTTAAGTTGAGACCGGACCAGGGAACGTGAGTAAGAAGTTTAATTGAAATCGCTCTTACAGATTTTTCTCGAAATTGAGCCGAATTTGACCATTTTTCGACATTTTTAAGGGGTTTTCTAGGAAAAATGAAGCAAGCATGGAGGAGAATGTTCGAGTTAAATTTTTCTATAACATAGCAGTGTTATATCTTAAAATAATAGTTTCATCATGCTCTTTCAAAAAATATATACATATAAGTGATTTGGGTTGAAGGTTTTGCGACAACTGGTGGCCGAAAAACGGACCCATAGTCTATTCCATGCCGAATAAAAGAATCTCCGGAGTGCACCCAATGTGGCGCAGTCAGCCTATAGATATTTATATCGACTGTTCATGCCTGGCAACTTCAAGTCGAAAACGAAACCAGAACCAAAATAAGCCGAGTGATTCTGACGCTTTATTTAGGAGAATAAGAGCTCAATAAAACTTCGTCAGTGAGTATTTTAATCGGAAGAAAATCGTGCTTGCCAATACGGGCAGCTAACATGAACGTTGCATTGCCCGTGCCGATTTTTACTTGCTCCCGACAAGCGGACAAGCGCTAACGTCTAACAGTAACACTCGCGAGTTGAAAGAGTGAAGACAACAACAACAACGATTTTGCTTGATAATTTGTCAGGACAACTCAACATTTTCAGTTGGGAACTCGACTTATCTCTTGAAGATCTCAATATTTATTCACTACAACTTTTTTTCGCGCGTGTTTGGTGCGCATTTTTCCAAGGATAAAAAACTCACAGGAATCAGACTTTGCCATTTCTTTGCCAAGCATTATTTGTTTTACTCTGTCTGCCCTTCTGTCCGTTTTTATGTCAAATCGTGGTTGTGTAATCAATAAGTGTTGACATAATTTCAGTGTATCACTGACATTTAACTCCACAATTTCTACAGGATGATTTTGAAACTTCACATGCATGCCTCATGTGTACCTGTTTTTTTTTTTTAGACAATTCAGATTTTTGTCAAAGTTATTGGGATTCAGACTTCACCATTTCTCCAATTCAATGCAATGTACTAATCAATTAAAACATTGTTGAATCAGCCTAGAGTTTTGACATGATTCTCTTCAAATTTTTCAGACTTGCCAAGCATGATTTTAAGAGTTCCTACTGACGGAATAAAATATTATTTTTGTCTAAATGATCAGAAGTTGGATGTTCATTTCCGTGGTTAGTTTCAATGTACATTACATGTTTTTCGATATGAATCGGCTCAGACCAAAAGCTCTTGTTTCTGTGAATGTTTTATGATGAGCCACATAAGTAAATGGCTTAGACAGGTGGCTAATGCCTTAATTAAAGTTGAACTGAAATATTGAATATGGAGTAATATGAATCTATTTTGGAAAGTGCCATTATCAACTACCGCTGAACCATCAATATCATGTGTTATTGACACCAGCATGGTGGTGGTTGAAACATTTGAGAACTCAATACCAATAAGTGAATCGGTGGTAAAAAAAAATTGAAAACTCGATCGCAATGTTTGGATCGGCGGTAAAAAATTTTGAAAACTCAATTTCACCATTGGGAAAACTCAATTTTGAGTAATATTGAGTTTTCGGTGGTAAAATTTTTGACTTGTATGAATCCCTGCACAGATCACCATTCGGAACTGCCGAGCGGAAATCTACGAAGGGAGCTGATCCTGGAATAATGCCCCGAGAAGTTACGAATGCGCAGATCACGTGCCTCTCAAACCAAAACGAGGCTAAGTTAACAGGAAAGAAATGGCGGTTGGAAGTGTTTACATTAGGGCAAGTTCAAACTTCGAGGTAATTCGTCAGATCATGAATACTTTGACCAAGACTATGGCATATAAGTATGATACGAATATAAATTTAGAATGTGTTGCGATTCCACCAGTCATTAAGCCTTTATAAAGCAGATTTAGTTTGTGTATGCCCTTACAGAAATTTAAGGTTGCAGCAAGCTCACATTGTGTGCCTGTTGTTAGCTAACATGGTTAGCTGGCCACTAGCTTGCCTTGAGCTTGCCACTAGCTCACATTTGAAACATTGCAAGCTTGCAATTGGTGATTCTGCAACCTAGTGTAACTTAGCCGCAACCTTGCGCAACTTAGCTGCGACCTAGCGCAACTTAGCTGCAAGCTAGCAGATGCTAACCTTACCTAATCAAACCTGTGAGCTAGCGCAAGCTTGCGACTAGCTTGTACAAGCTCACAGCCAGCTAGCGCTAGCTCGCAGCCAGCTTCCACAAGCTCGCGGCCAGCTTGCGCAAGCTCGCCAAAACAATGCATTTCCAGGCCTGCGAGCTCGCATGTTGGCCTGGAGTTGAAATGTAGGCCTACTTGTACCATGATTCATAACATTCAAGTACAAGATTCAGCATTTTTAAAACAATTTTTAAAAATATTAATTTTTACCCTACAAATCACCAAAGTTTATCTTAGCTATAATAATTAATGATTCTGATCAGAGAAAGGCATACGTTTAGAAACTTGGCAATTGTCTGAATATCATGAGTTTAATTTAATTTTCTCTGGCATTTTCATCTCATTCTGTATCCCTGATTGTATCATATACATGTATAGTCTGGTCACAGGAATTTCATTCCAGGATGTAAATTCTAGCTATGAAAATAGATAAATAAATAAAATAAAATAAAAAAAGTTCAACAGATTTCCAAGGCAGATTTTCTGTCTGGGCGCAGGCATCTGTATTATATGGACATTAGTAACATTAGTATAATAGTACATGTATGCATTTTTTTGCAAACTTGTTCTTGCTGCATTAAATGAATAATCTGACGGTTTTACAGGCTCAATAAGTTACTTGTGAACAATATCCCAGTCTGCACATATTTGATCCTGAATCCATACTGTTTTCAATATAAACTGTACTCAGATCTCCAGACTAAACTATAAATACATTAATTGATGATTGAAGTTTAAGGCAGTATTCTCTCACCTTGAGCTTGGCAGCAAGCTAAACATTTTTGTCCTCTCAACTTCTTGACCTGCTGTACTTGCAAGTGTAGGTCAATCTATAAAACTTTGCTTTTCCTGAGCTAGCTTCCACCAAAAACTACACTTCTCCATGGTTCTGTCAGCTTGAATGTTGGTGTCCTAAACTCATTGTAACTGCATGAAGCATGAAACTTAGAACTATCCACCATGTGCATTGGAAACTACAATATTTTCAGTGGAGAAAACCAAAGAGCCAAACTGAAAAGTGTCTTGACTGGTTGAAGACCAGTTGAACTATGAATTTGAATGTTGGTCATCTGATATTACACCCTTGTTGGAAAGAGCTGGTTCCCATGGATACCAGTGGTCCCATGCTGGGTATTGAATCAAAACCATCTGCTGTAAGTATGTACTTCCTGCCCTTGGTGCGAGTCAGTATACGCTGTAGGTTGCCTAAAAATATGGCAATCTTGCTAGCTTGCCTGAAAATATTGCAGGCTTGCGCTAGCTTGCCATGCCAAGCTGCAAGCTCACAATCCTTGGCAGACCTATATTGTTAGCTTGCACAGCCTTGCTGCAGTCTTGTGCCAGCTTGCTGTGAGCCGGCACAAGCTTGCTGCAGTCTTGTGCTAGCTTGCTGCGAGCCGGCACAAGCTTGCTGCAGTCTTGTGCTAGCTTGCCGCAAGCTTGTTGGAGGCATGTTAGCTTAAGGTAAGCTTGTGTTAGCTAGTTGCAACCTTAAATTTCTGTAAGGGTGTCAACAAAGAGTTTGGTTAGGCATGGCAGGTGAACTTAACTATGTTTAAATGACACGTTCGATAACCGGCGAAGTGTGAATAGATTGTTGCTAGTGAGTGGCCGGTGGCTTGTTGCGATAACTTCCTGTCGGTTATCATCACAGACAGATGTTGAGATTTGATGGTAAGTTCAGGCTGTATTCTGTATTTTTTATTTCTGTCAGTGTAGTCAACGCTGTTTTTTTTAAACCACTAGTTTGTTTATAAACCCAATATTCTCTATTTTATTTGATATACAAACCCAATTCATTTAATTTGATGCAATATACATGTATTATATGGGACATTATGTGTTGTATACGAGGGGTGGTTTTTGAGGGGATGGGTGTGCCGGATATGATACACTTATGTGTTTATCTGAATTTATTTACTTTGTAAACATTGTGGGACAATCCATCAGTTGTTTGGGGCAAGGACGTTGTGTTTAGTATTTAATTGCGTTCATTTTTTCATGTAGTTCTCATAAATTATCTTGCATGACATGTTATTGGGGAATCCAAGTCTGTGCCAGTTTTCACTGTGATCTGATTCTGCATGTAGCTATACAAAACTTTAAAACTTTTTAAATATTACATTGTTACATAAGTGTTGTTGAAATTTGCCAATATTCAGGGTATGACGAAAATACTTAAAAATTTTGGAATAATTGTGCATGTTTTTTAGTTTGTTATTCCTCAAGGTGTGCTCCATCATGCAGACAAATCGGACCCCAAGAAGTTGACAAATTCAGTTCTACATGACTTGTACATGGATGCGATTCTGGAATCACATTCGGTGAGAGGGAAATGGCCAGATATTGAAGCCTGCATTGAATGCTGGAGAGGTTGCAGAAATTATATGTGAGTATATTGAATTAGACGTTTTTTAAATTAATTTTGAATGTGCTAATCGAGTATTTAAATTGATTAATATATTTGTACTCATATAATTCTGTGAACAAACTGCAACATTGCATATGAAGACTCAACACCAAATGACCTTATCCAGTAAACCAATTCAATATTAATATTACATTTTCTATTTTATATTAAAACAAAACAGTAAAAAAAAAAACATTCGTGTGGTATAACTTAACTCAACAAAATGTCTTTTGTTTCTATATGCCATTTAATTTTGAATTCAGGAACAGTCCAGTTCTACTTCAAGGAAGAAACTGTATCAAATGTCAAGCATTATATGAGGGAGAAGAAATCGGCCATAGCGGTCCATGTTCCCCGCTAGCAGCACCAGTTATGGTGGATGTAATCCACCATAACTGACGCTCCTGCTGCTGGGGCCATGGACCTCTATGGTCGATTTTTTTTGGTCGATGATATCTCATATCATTGATGAAGAGTATGATTTGAATCCATATTGGATTATGCACATCCGTAAAACATAATACCAACTGTCCTCTCCCCAATGTCCATGCACTCCCCAAGTTTGAAGTAAATTGGTTGAATCGTTCTAGAGTTATTGTCCAAACAAGATCTAAATGCAGATAATCTAAGATGACTGATGGTGGCCATCTTGGATTACGCAGGTAACTGAAAAGCAATGACAACTCACCGATGTCAAGCCAAACTGCAAGTTTGAAGTTGATCAGTTAAATTATTCTAGAGTTGTTGTCCAGACAAGATGCAACTGCTTGAAATGCAACATAATCCAATATTGCTGGTAGATGGCAGCCAAATTAGATTATGCTCGTTCATGAAACACAATCCTAACCGGGATCTCACCAAGGTCAAGTGACTTCCCAAGTTTGAAGTAGATCAGTTGAATGATACTCCAGCTATTGTCCGGACAAGATCAAACTGCTTAAAATCCAATGAAATCCAGTATGGCTGGTGATGGCCATATTGGATTAAGCACGTCCTTGAAAAACAATCCTAATCCTCCTCTCAACAATGTCAAGGCACTTCCCAGGTATGAAGTAGATCGGTTGAATCGTTCACGAGTTATTGTCCGGACAAGATCCAACTGCTTATAATCCAATATGGCTGACGGCGGCCATATTAGATTACGCACATTGCTGAAAAACAATCCCAACCGTCCTCTCACCAATGTCAAGGCACACCCTAAGTTTGAAGTTGATCGGTTAAATCGTTCACGAGTTATTGTCCGGACAAGAAAATCTAAGATCCAACTGCTTATAATCCAAAATGGCTGACGGCGGCCATATTGGATTATGCCATTGCTGAAAATCAATCCCAACCATCCTCTCGCCGATGTCAAGGCACTTCAAGTTTGAAGTAGATCAGTTCAATCGTACTCCAGTTATTGTCCGGACAAGATCAAACTGCTTAAAATCCAATGAAATCCAGTATGGCTGATGGTGGCCATATTGGATTAAGCACGTCCTTGAAAAACAATCCTAATCCTCCTCTCAACAATGTCCAGGCACTCCCCACATATGAAGTAGATCGGTTGAATCTTTCTCGAGTTATTGTCCGGACAAGACCCAACTGCTTATAATCCAATATGGCTGACAGTGGCCATATTAGATTACGCACATTGCTGAAAAACAATCCCAACCGTCCTCTCACCAATGTCAAGGCATACCCCAAGTTTGAAGTTGATCGGTTAAATCGTTCACAAGTTATTGTCCGGACAAGAAAATCTAAGATCCAAAGTTCTGCTTATAATCCAATATGGCTGACGGCGGCCATATTAGATTACGCACACTGCTGAAAAACAATCCCAACCGTCCTCTCACCAATGTCAAGGCACACCCCAAGTTTGAAGTTGATCGGTTAAATCGTTCACGAGTTATTGTCCGGACAAGAAAATCTAAGATCCAACTGCTTATAATCCAAAATGGCTGACGGCGGCCATATTGGAATATGCACATTGCTGAAAATCAATCCCAACCATCCTCTCGCCAATGTCAAGGCACACCCCAAGTTTGAAGTTGATCGGTTAAATCGTTCACAAGTTATTGTCCGGACAAAAAAATCTTACGGAACTACGGAATTACGGACACCGGTGTTTCTAAGTCCCCCCCCCCCCCTACTAAGTAGCGGGGGACAATTAAGCAATTCAGCGAAAAGGAGACAGGTGAAATCTTAGATCGGACTTCAGTACAGACTGCTAAAATACTACCATAAGACTGTCGATCAATGTGCTCTGTTTATCTAATGTGTATGTTCTCAATGTTCCTTTCATATACTAAATGTCTTTGATCTCTCGGGTCAACTTATGTGCTTATAATATTGCTTTGTTTTTTACCATTCTCTCAGCTTTTAACTCTCTATTAAGGTTTACAAGTGTGGACATTTTCCTTCAAAGCTTAATTCGTTCTACTTCATGGCGAAGCAGTGCCACATTTGGTAGTTTTACCATGGATTCCATGATATGATAGTTTTACCATGGATTTAATGATATGGGAGTTTTACCATGAATTCCAGGGTATGGTAATTTTACCATGGATTTCAGGGCATGGTTAATTTACTATGGTTTTCAGGGTGCGGTCAATTTACCATGGTTTTCGCAATAACCATGGTAAATACGAAGCTGCGCATCTGAAAACCCCTCGGCTCTGGGCGCCAGCCATTCATAATGTGTTCAATTTAAAACAAGACTTCAGGAACACCAAGCAGTCAAGTAACAAATATACAGATTATGAAAAATTTTGCCATTAGAAATGGCCTCAAACGTTTCCGTCCAATCAGAGAAACCGGTATTCATTACATAAGTCTGTTGATGCATCGACGATGTATACCAAATTTTACATCGAACATTTGAAAATTATCTGAGATAGAGATCCCTAATGATTTCGCATAAATTAAAGACGGCCGCCCATCCTTTCCACCACTCAGAGAAACTGATGTGGTTATTCATTGCAAGTCTCTTGATACATAGATTCTGTATACCAAGTTTCATATAGAACACTGAAATGGTATCAAAGATAA
The DNA here is from genome assembly GCA_036873755.1 of Hanleya hanleyi. Taxonomy (NCBI): domain Eukaryota; kingdom Metazoa; phylum Mollusca; class Polyplacophora; order Lepidopleurida; family Hanleyidae; genus Hanleya; species Hanleya hanleyi. Next base: position 11,916 of record JAVTVY010014006.1, read on the forward strand.
ACATCATTAAAGATTTTGCATAAATTAAAGATGGCCACCAAGGTTTCCGCCCAAGCAGAAAAACCAGAACTGTCTATTGATACATCGATGATGTATACCAAATTTTACATTGAGCACTTGAACCGTATCAGAGATATAGATCATTAATGATTTCGCATAAATTAAAGATGGCCGCCCATCCTTCCCGCCACTCAGAGGAACCGATGTGGTTATTCATTGCAAGTCTCTTGATACATCGATGCTGGATACCAAGTTTCATATAGAACACTGAAATGGTATCAAAGATATATATCATTGAAGATTTTGCATAAATTAAAGATGGCCGCCAAGGTTCCGCCCAATCAGAAACGCCAGAACTGTCATTTATCGTAAGTCTATTGATGCTTCGATGATATATACCAAACTTTACATCGAGCACTCGGACAGTATCAGAGATAGAGATCATTAATGATTTTGCATAAATTAAAGATGGCCGCCCATCCTTCCCGCCACTCAGAGGAACTGATGTGGCTATACATTGAAGATCTCTTGATACATCGATGCTGTATACCAAGTTTCGTATAGAACACTTGAATGGTATCAGAGATATATATCATTGAAGATTTTGCATAAATTAAAGATGGCCGCCAAGGTTTTCACCGAATCAGGGAAACTGGTTTGGTCATTCCTTTGAAGTTTCTTGATGCATCGATGATCTATACCAAGTTTCACACTGAACAGAGAAATGGTACCTAAGATACACAAGATTAATGATTTCGCATAAATTAAATATGGCCGCCAAAGTTTCCAACCAATCAGGTCCAGATTCAATAGGGTTCTGGGTCATGAGCATATGGATGTGCAGTGCAAGTTTGGGGTGCCTAGGGTAAGTCGTTCTAAAGATATCTTGGTAACAAGAAAGCTGTGATGGTTTCGCATAAATTAAAGATGGCCGCCAAAGTTTCTAACCAATCAGGTCCAGATTCAACAGGGTTCTGGGTCACAAGCATACGGATGTGCACTGCAAGTTTGGTGTGCCTAGGGTAAGTCGTTCTGAAGATATCTTGGTAACGAGAAAGGTGTGACGGACAGACGGACGGACTTACATGACGACGACAATACCCTTTGGCCAAATTTTGGCCGAGGGGTAAAAACACCATGGTAAAAGGGACAAAACACCATGGTTTTTTACCATGGTATTTTTTTATAAGGGTTGTGACACAGGTCGGTGTGGCTACGCTCACTCTAAGTATGAACTGGCACAGGTTCTAAACCTGCTAGTGCATGTGTGAAAGTTTGACAGTTATTTGCCTATGGGCGGTGGTTCTCTCCGGTACTCCGACTTCCTCCAACATTCACAACTGGCTGTTAAGATATGAGTGAAATAACCTTGACCTTAAACCAAATACCCCTCCCCCCATTCAAAATAAAATTGAGATTTTTAATGATTTCTTGATTTTGGAGTCATGGTGAGCTTAACCTTTGACATTGATTCGGTACGTGACACATAGTCTCCTCCCAGTGCATCCACAAAAAAAATTGCAGCTGTAGATAGAAAGATGTCGAACGGACAGATGGACGGACATACAGATGGAAATCATATATACGAAGTTGTGCATCTGAAAACCCCTCGGCTCCGGGCACCAGTCATTCATAATGTATTCAATTTGATCCATCTTACTTTGAAGACATCAGGAACACCATGCAGTCAAGTGAAAGATATACAGATTATCAGAAATTTTGCAATTAGAAATGGCCCCTAAGGTTTCCGTCCAATCAGAGAAACCGGCAGTCAATACTTGTCTCTTGATGTATTGATGATGTATACCAAGTTTCATATTGAACACTTTAACAGTATCAAAGGATATACAGATCATCAATAATTTTACATAAATTAAAATGGCTGCCAAGTTTTCCATCCAATCAGAGAAAATGGTTCTGTCATTCATTTTTAGTCTCTTGATGTATTTATGACGTATACAAAGTCTTGCATCAAACACTTGAACAGTACCAGAGGTATAGATTTTGCATAAATCAAAGATGGCGATCAAGTTTTCCACCTAATCAGAGAAACTGGTTGTAATTAATTCTAAGTTTCTTGATGTATCGATGATTCACATGAAGCACTAAAATGGTATCAGATATAGATCATTAATGATTTTGCATAAATAAACTAGAGCCTATGGGCTTTAATGAGATCTGGTAGCTGGGTTATTGGGGGATAAGTTTGTAATGAAATAAACGCACAATTATATATTTAATTTCAAGTTAAGGACAGGTGGCACCAGGCCCGAATGTATGTGGCTAAAACACAATCACAAGTTACATCCTGTGACAAGGTGTATGAAGGGCCGTTCGCGCCATAAACACATCCTTTAAACATAACTTCTTAAACGTTTAAAAATTGTAAAGCTTTAAAAAGTTTAAACGTTTAAACTTGAACCAACCAATCAGATGTTATGAACTGACATTTTCCTGTTAAAAAGCAAACGTTTCCAGTTGTAAATTCGCGACTTCAGACGTTTCCTGTCAAAAGAAAAATTCAGTCTTTTAAAGGTTTCTGGTTAAAAGGATAACGTTTCCGGTTGTGATCGTCCAATCAGATTTTTTATTTGGGCCGCGTGTATTCCAACATATACACCAACACTTGCAAATCTCCACTGGCAAACGTTTCCGGTATGTAGTGTATTTTAACCAATGAAAACCGTTCTTACAAATTAGGTTTTGGAGAATATCTTTGACACCGGGACAATTTGCGCAGGACATGATGCACGGTCGGCATGAGGAATACAATATGCTCGAATATTTGTAAGGGTTATTTTGATTGGTTCAAACAGACTACATAGCGGAAACGTTTTGCCAGTGGACACATGTTGATGTTGAGGTTTGAACATATGCGGCAGCAATAAAAAAATCTGACTGGACGATCACAACCGATAACGATTTCCCTTAAACCGGAAACGTTTAAAAGTCTTGAATATTACTACTGGAAACGTTTGCCTTTTGACAGGAAACGTCTAAGTATTGGACGTTACAACAGCAAACATTTGCTTTTGGACAGGAAAGGTCTTCCAGATGTCAATTCATGACATCTGATTGGTTGGTGCAAGTTAAACATTTAAATTTATTAAACGTTTGGATTTATGGCGCGAACGGCCCGTCTTGAAAGGTACCGATATAATGAAGTTGAACATACCAAATAAAGGCAGTTCTAGGATAAAAAGTAACTCCGAAAATGGAAGCCAAAATATAGAATATTATATCACAATGACTTCCATTTTCGGAGTTACTTTTATCGTAGTTTATGTGAAATTGATCTGTGGGAACAATGAAAGGTAGTCCTATAATGAGGGAAGTTGCACACGTTACGCTAACCATGTGTTACATGTACCCAATTAATTTCCGTCCAATTAGACAATACAGTAGGTGCTCATCCAACCTTGACTCAACCAAAATAGCTGAATTTTGCTCTTAATCTTGATACATAATTCCTCCAATACGTCAGTTCGGGATTCCAGATAAACACCATGTTAATTTAACCAGCATAAAGAAAGCAATATGATACCTTCTTTAAACATGGTATTGTTGGTGTTGTGTTGAGACTGCAAACTGACCTGTTTGAGAATTCGATGGAAAAGGGGGCCAGTGGAATGAAGTCTAGGCCTAAATACCCACAGGTCAGTTTGTACAGAACATACATATGTACCTAAATGGTAAATAAGAGATACCTAGGGGTAAATATAGATTGATTTAGTGTTATGAGTGAGAAGGGCTGGACATCAAGTTTGATGATGGTTATATATGTCACAAGTCAGGATAAGATAAGACATGTATTACACTTTCTGGATAGTCCACAGGTTGACTGGTGGAGTACAAGATAGGAAAAGATTATAAGATATGTTACAGCTTGCTCTTGTGAGAAAAGCAAACAGTGGCCTGCAAAGGTGATAATGAGACAATGGTGGCCAGGTTGGCTGCTATGGTAGAGCATCTCTCACATATACACCTAACCAGCTAAACTGTATAATTTTCTCAGCAGAGTCCAAGCTTTGGTAAAGTGACGATACCAGTCTGCCATACTTTAGAGCGTATTAATCTCATATTTTGTGGGAAAACAGTGAACAGAGTAATATTTAATGCAGATAAGGGATCAAATATATGCCAAGTGACTATTAGTGACTAAATATAGACATACAAAAGCCTTTCAACCACTAAGGATCCCCAAAACTCATCTCTATGGAACTACTTTCATGCAGCGTAAGGCTATCCCGTGAGTCGGTTTGCACTTTTGTCCGTTCCCTACAGCATACTAAAGAGCCTCTGGCTGACGCCAGATCTCAAAAATAGTCGCCAAGATTTTTGGCCAATCAGAGAAACCAGTTGTGTCATTCATCTTAAGTCTCTTGATGCATCGATGATGTATACCAAATTTTACCTCGAGCACTTGAACGTAATTCAGAGATAGAGGTCATTAATGATTTTGCATAAATTAAAGATGGCCACCCATCCTCCCCGCCACTCAGGAACTGATGTGGTTATTCATTGCAAGTTTCGATCTTGATACATCGATGCTGTATACCAAGTTTCGTATAGAACACTTAAATGTATCAGAGATATACATCATTAAATATGGCCACCAAGATTTCCACCCAATCAGAATAACCAGTTCTGTCATTCATCATGAGTCTCTTGATACATCGATACTGTATACCAAGTTTCGAAAATAACACTTAAATGGTACCAGAGATATACATCATTAACAAATTTGCATAAATTAAAGATGGCCGCCAAGGTTTCCACCCAATCAGAAAAACTGGTTTGGTCATTTCTTCAAAGTTCCTTGATGTATCGATGATCTATACCAAGTTTCACACTGAACAGCGAAATGGTTTCCGAGATACACAAGATTAATGGTTTTGCAAAAATTAAAGATGGCTGCCAAAGTTTCCAACCAATCGGATCCAGATTCAATAGGGTTCTGGGTCACGAGCATATGGATGTGCACTGCAAGTTTGGTGTGCCTAGGCTAAGTTGTTCTAAAGATATCTTGGTAACGACAAAGCTGTGACGGACGGATGGCGACAATACCCTTCGGCCAAATTGGCTGAGGGGTAAAAAATGATCATGTGGAACCGGACTGATATGGTAAGCAATTTACCTTTACAAGACAATACTCCAATGATGATCATGATGGCTATTTCTGCAGAGATTCCAATAGCACTTAGGATTATCCCCAGAGTTCCTGTCCATGGGGCTTCTGTAAAATAGATAAATGCACCAGATATAGTAGAACACATTAAATAGAGGATATTGCATGGTTATGCTTGAATATCACCAATATCACCAAGGACAGAATGATGACTCACGTGACGATGGCCCGCTGAGGACATCGAAAGCACAACTTTTGATAGCATTTTTTGTTACAAATGGGTACCCATGCTAAATTAGTTCTTTGTGCAGTGGAGATCAAGGTAGATTTTGGTCAGATAAGGTCAAAATGAGTAAAAATCGGATAGAACTTAATATCCACTATAATTTTATGAATGAGCAGCCAAGCTGAATGAGTTGAATGTAGGATAGAGTTAAATTAATGTACATGTAGTCATATACAACATGTTAATTATTAAAATTAAGGTCATTTTAGGGTCAAATTTCGTCAAAAATTGGTAAAAATCGATTATAAATTAATAGTCACACTACTAATTGTTATCAATGGGTTGCTGAATAGTTGTATGTGGTGTAGGATTAGTTAGTCATGGATAACACATTGATTATTAAAATTAAGGCCATTTTATAGTCACTTTTAAGTGAATGAGGTTAAAAATTATTATCACATTTCAGAGTAAATTGTAGGGTTGTGATTGGTTAATTACCATAGTGCATTAGACCGTATTGCAATTCTTCGTTATCCACCGTTGGTATACCAATTCAGAATTCTCGTATACCAATGCTGTCAAGGTCGCGCGTGCCCATATACCAACGCAGTCAAGGACGCGCGTGCAACACCTGCAGACAAAGCCTGTTTCAGGCGAATTTGTCTGCGCGAGTTTGTATGGGCGAGTTCCGCCACTGGAACAAGTTGAGAAGTTGTGCGAGGCAAATTGCGTATTTGCGGATGAAAATAAGAAATAAATTATCATCCAAAGCTTTATATGCCACATAAACAGGAACGTCAGAATGTCAGCTAAGTATTTCATCCAGTTTATTGTTCATCGCGGAACAGATCGAAAAGAGATCGAAGCTGCCTGTCCGACTCACGATGTCTTGTATACGTTGTTCAACGTTGAATTTATGCCTGTTTTTCTTTCAAGTTGGTGATATATGTTAAACCAACCAGGAAAATAGCTCTTCAATGTGATAAATTCGTTATACCAGTGTTCTGCGTTGGTATACAGGCGGATATTTCGTCTCGAAGATAAATATTTTCACTCGCCCTTCGGGCTCGTGAAAATATTTATCTTCTCGACGAAATATCAGACTGTATACCAACGCAAGACACTGGTATAACTTATAATATCCATAGTACTAATTGTTATGAATGGGTATCCAGACTGAATTAGCTGTATGTATAGTGAAGGGTTTTAGGTAGGCATAGTAACTATTATGCAACCATTATGTTGTCTGTCACGATTATGCAAATACATGTGTAGACTAAACAATTTACCAAAGGTGACCAGCTAAAGTGTGAAACAACTCAGTTCTAGCAAAGTCTGCTTCGAGTTAAAAAGAATCCTTTTGAATTTAACGAATAACATTTACCAAGTTGAGCAAGAGTTTTGGACAACTCCATATGTCTACTATCTTGAAATTCTCAATTCTTTTGTTAGCAGATGATTGTATGAATAGAACCAAACTAGTCCCATAAATAGACACACGGGTATTTGGCTATGACGTGAGACCCTTCGGTTTCGATAAAGGAGGTGTTCGGTTTGACCGTATTTTCTTCCTTAGTGTGTTGCGTTTATAAACCGAAAATATAACTTCCTCTCGTTTATTTCAAAAGTTATTAGCTTGAGAGAGAAAATACTGAATTTTCATGTTCTCAATTTTCACCGAGAAGAGATTTGTCAAAGAAATATTACGAGTATTAGAAAATAAGCATTTGTTTGTTTTTGCAATCTTTGGTGATATTCTTGAAGGGAATTCCCTTCATATATAAAATATGACACCTTTAACCAAAACGAGTCTTACTTATCGAAATGTGGTGGGTTTGATTCAAAATGATACTGAAAAATCGTTTTGGTTAAAGGTGTCATATTTTCATAATATTGAAATATGTCAAAACGCTTGTAATGCTCTGAAAGGGTGAAGTTCACCGCCATTCGGCACGTGATTCCTTACATCAATAGTTGTAACTGCTGCTTGGCCGAATGGTTAGAGTGTCGGGCTACAGATTAAAAGACATGAAGCTGCGCTATCCAAACCCCTCGGCTCTGAACCCCAGCTATTATAATAAGGGTGTCTCTACCAATTGATTGGCTTGTGGGAAGAAATATTTACCCATGGTATTGTAAGAGTACTTTCCTTGAAAAAAAAAAAGTTTTCCTCCCCTTAAATTAATTTGTTTCTTGAATAAATTGAAAGAGCTGTATCGATGTCTCACCAAAACAACAGTACACATGGCTAGATAAATACAGTACATGTATACTAAATGGCACATGTATGTCATTTTCAAAACAGATTTGCAAGCATTCTTTGCATTGTCTAAGAGAATAAATGAATAAATCAGTCATCCAATCAATAAATAAATGTGATAGTATACTAACATGATAATAGAAATAATATGCAAACTTAAATTAACATAGGAATTAGTGGATTCTGTTAGACAAGGGGCATAACTCTGCAAAATACTTTCTGACACGACTCATTTTCGATAGGCATCTAGTTCAGGTCAAGAGAAACAACTGTATCACGTTAGGATGTTGTATATGGAACAGTTCTGAAATTATCACAACAACAAATCATAAATGGATTTTTATTTGTAAAAAGGGGCATAACTCTGCAAAATATTGTCCGAGATGACTCATTTTCGATAGGCTTCTGATTTACGTGAAGATAAATAGATGTAACAAGTTTGGTTGCCATGCATGAAACAGTTCTGTAGATATCGCGGTAACGGATTTTATTAGACAAGGGACATAACTCTGCAAAATACTTTCTGACATGACTCATTTTCGATAGGCATCTAGTTCAGGTCAAGAGAAACAACTGTATCACGTTAGGATGTTGTATATGGAACGGTTCTGAAATTATCACAATAACAAATCATAAATGGATTTTTATTTGTAAAAAGGGGCATAACTCTGCAAAATATTGTCCGAGATGACTCATTTTCGATAGGCTTCTGATTTACGTGAAGATAAATAGATGTAACAAGTTTGGTTGCCATGCATGAAACGGTTCTGTAGATATCGCGGTAACGGATTTTATTAGACAAGGGCATAACTCTGCGAAATACTTTCCGACACGACTCATTTTTGATAGGCACCTAGTTCAGGTCAAGAGAAACAACTGTATCACGTTAGGATGTTGTATATGGAACGGTTCTGAAATTATCACAATAACAAATCATAAATGGATTTCTATTTGTAAAAAGGGGCATAACTCTGCAAAATATTTTCCGAGAGGACTCATTTTCGATAGGCTTCTGATTTACGTGAAGATAAATAGATGTACCAAGTTTGGTTGCCATGCATGAAACGGTTCTGTAGATATCGCGGTAACGGACGGACGGACGTACGGACAGCCGTACATGATGACGACAATACCCCTAGGCCAAATTTGGCCGAGGGGTAAAAACCGACACTTTGGTTCGAATCCCCAAATCGCTGAAAAAAAATTAAATATTTTTTTCCTTTTTGTCCCATCTTCATTTTGGACTTAAGGTACAATATTGACGCGAAATAAAGACAGCGAACCCCTAACGCACATAATCCAATATTTTATTATAATTCGTGAATAGAATTGCACACAAACAACTGCACTCACACAGTCAGACCACTTGTTCAGTATCTGAATATTCTGACGATCCAGCAGAGCAAAAAATTAATTGTTACACATATGTAATTTTTACATGAGGGTATTTCGTTATAGGGCAGCGGAAAGTTGTATCTATGAATTAAAAAGTTATAAGGTTAAACTTATCTTACATCAAGGCCTTTATTAAGGAAATGACCCTCAACACGTGGTGACGCTTGCTTTCCCCAAGGGATTATGCATGTGCCAATATGTTGGGGTTTTTTTGCAGTTACTTCCTTAATTATTGTTCGATGAACTTTTGGCAGTGATTTTTCAGTTTTCGAGTCGGTTTACATGTATATATTAATATAACTGATTATTGTTCGTAAATATCTGGGTCGTTTATGAGAATACTAATGACAACTGTATGAGAATATGAACCAGAAATTCCCATTAGACTCGCCTCGCCTGTCTGACAAAGAGTTGGGGAATACCTGAGCATTACGTCACAATCTACCGACCGGCTCGAAGCGAGACAGTAGAGCGGCAGAGAGCGACGCTGAAGGGAAAAATATCCATCTAAAGCGAACACCTCCTTTCCACAATCAACTAACAATAATGCCTGTATCTATAAGAACATTATCAAAATGCAAAGTTTCAGATGATCCAACAAGCGCTGCCATTTTGAATTTGACCATCATATTTTGATCTTGGGGATATGCAAATAGATTAAAAATGGGTTATTAGGCTACGCATGGAGATCCCTTTGTTTTGAAAAATTTGCACAACGAGCTAAGAATAGTGCCTTGAACTGTACGAGGAACATGAAAAGTGTATGACTTCCAAGTGACCCCGACCACCATATTAAATTCGACCATCAAATCATAATCTTAGGGATATGTAAACAAATGGGCACAAGATGTTAGATTATGCTTAGAGATGTCCGGGTTTTGACAAATTTGCACAATGAGCCTTGAGCTATATAATACCATTATACACTTATTAACTTGTGACGGAGTCAATATCATGAAACCTGGACCTGAGGTCAGAGTTGGCCAAGCAGACCTGACCGAGGCTGCAGGCCGAGGTCAGGTCTGCTTGGTCAAGTCTGGCCAAGGGTCCAGGTTTCGTGATATTGACTCCGTCACAAGTTTATAAGTGTTTTATTATACCGAATTTATTAACTTAATTAGTGAATTATCGCTATGACGCCAGACTAGTGCATGATACTACTAGGCCAACTCTTTTCCAAAAACACTGTTTGGCAAATACTTTGTCATGCAGCTGTGTGTTATCGGAAACGAGACACACAGATACAATTTTATGAATAGCATGGATAAATCTACAAAGCTGCTTCCAATCTGACTAGAATAATATTGAGAATTTAAAATTTCAGACGCGTTTTCTGAGATTTACGAGGTGAACTCTTCGTCACAAACCCTGGGTGTTTTGCTACAATGTAGCCACTGGCTTTACACACTTCATTCATAAATCCTATTTGGGTCATGGTGAACTCATTTGATTGGGTGACATCGACGGCGTAAAGTTACTCCAGTTTTGAGATGGGAATGAAATGGATTACTCGGGCAGTGCAGATAGAAATTACATATAACAAATTCTTATACCTCTTGAATATTCAGGAGACTAAAACGTATGCTTACCATCGACGATCGGGAGTATGTATCTCCATCCTTCTTTCTCAACTCAGCAAAGAATTTGAAGAGGAATTCGCCAAGTTGTTCTTTCGTTATTGACGAAAGACTCGAAATCAATATCTTTTGCTTGACTGTAGACCCGTAATATTGGTATAGACGCCTGTATAACATTGTTTGCGTTCTTACTGTTCCTATTTTGTAACAGTTCTTGTTTTCATCGGACAAATCTACGAAGCGACCACCGTCAGTCATGTTGCAGGCAGACAGTATTTGTAAACAGTGGTCACGTGATCACAATATTGACCCTGGACCTCACGCGCTCCGCCTGACACATAAACCGCTGGGTCAGTGATTGAAAAATATTGACCCGTGGCTAGGTAAAGTTTGACCAATGAAATACCAGAAAACCATCTTGAATATTCAAGAGGTATAATAAATAATAATAATGCCTTGAACTATACGAGCTATGTGAAAAAAGTATGAATTTCAGATCACCCCAAATGGCCTCTATTTTGAATCTTTTTGAACCTGTGTTGGGCTATAATATTATTCATAAATATATAATCACTTTCTTAAATTCAACATAAAATAGATTAATACTATTCTGACATAAACATTTCATGATATAACATATGGATAATGCTGCTTACCAGAATCTGGATGGATAGTGTTCATGCAGATGATTAGTAAAACTGCCGCCGCAAGTATGATTACAGAAGAAATGACCATTCCCAACTTGAAGCCTGAACAAGTATGAAGAAATCTCCTCCTTCGTCCTGGAAACATTAAACACATCATATTAATGTTAGTACCCTTTCAGTTTCAATACTAAAGAGCTCATGAAAATGAAATTATAAGGTTCAATGAATCAAACATAACTATATCATGGAATACATGGTGACAGAAGAAAAAAATCCTCGAACTTTGGGCTAACAATTTATGTCTGATAGATGTATTGTCCATTTTAAGTAGTCGAATACTTTGGAGCTTGTGGAAAAATTAACGATTCATTCCAATAAATTTCCTTGTTTTGTAGCGCGTATAACAAAATAGCCCAATAGGCTCCAATACCCCTCAGCTATCATTATATAGTCTACACTCAGCAATCATGCATTGCATGTATTTTAAGAACTTTGACATCATGTAGGTTAACAAAAACGTGATACAGCAGAGTTGACTGTAGTTTTCTCATTTTAGAAATACATAGGAAGTTGAGCCAGGTTAGCTTTTGCCAAGGCTTTAGTTGATGGGAAAAACTTTGCACTGAGAATACTCTTCTACATGTATATAGCTTAGAAATATATCAAGGTCAGTCATCTTCAACAATTTTATGGTCTATCTTAACTTAATTGCATATGGAACATCAATTCGGAGATCTTAGAATTAACATATAGAATTTTACCTTTGAAATTACATTGTAGGTCAAGGTCAGTGATACTCTATAGACTTCAGGTTCAGGCATATGTGGTATAAAGTCGGACAATGTAGATATAATCCTTCATGAAATATTGTACTAAATAGAATCTGACCTTGATAAAATAGGTCAGTCATCTTCAGCTTAACTCTGGGCCATCGCTAGATTAACATGAATTGCAGGCAGCCTGTTTTTCTTTTAGTCAAGTAGGATCAGGGCTGCATCTAGAGCCAATTTAGTTTCGGAAAAAATATGGGCGCTCAAAACTCAAATGAAACAAAAACCGAAAGTGTTGTTGTTCAATTTGAAAGGATTTCTGAAGGAAATACTCATAGAAAAAGCTTCTGGGAGCCTCAATATCGATCCGATTGCATAGGGTATTGAATTTCATGTTAATAAACCTCTGTTTTGTGATTGATCACAGGCTCTTTGCGCCAAAATTCACTTAAAACACAGGAAGGAAGCAATCAGAGATTGCTCAATTGTATGCCCCCCCCCCTTCCACTTTAATCCGACACTGCCCCGCCATTGTTCTGTTCTTTATTGGTTCGTGGAGGCCTAATTTGGATAATTATAAAAATTCTGTTTCAGTCACTTTTTTGCCATGCCTCACATAATACATATTCCAAGTATCAGCACAAGTGATACTACGATGCTTCGATGCAAGATGGTCGCCAGGGCTTTCGCCAAATCCGAAAATATGACCTGGTTATGAGACCTGCATTCCTTGGGAGTATATTGTGGTGAAATTATGAAGCAATCAGCGAACTTTGAATTTTGCACCCAATTCACTGTTTTGGGGGCAATTTCATACTTCAGGACCTATGTTGTCTGCTTTGGAATGTAGAATAACATATAACAGGCATGGGAATCATAGTGTTAGCCAGTTAACCGTCCAGCCGTCCTTTGGACGGCCCAAATAAAATTTTGGGGAATTTTGGACGGCCTTATATTTGCGTGGACGTATTGCTGGACGGTCAAGTGTCTTTTCAAACTGCCGATATTTTCTCCGCCAAGTTCATGAAAGAGTTCTTGACGGGATCCGGTTGAATCAGCCGTAAACTATTCTCCGCTCCTTCAACATGTATAACAATCCCTGCTGCACGTAACGGACATTTTGATATTTCCCCCGTCAGCATTCGTATCTAATTCAATGCCTAGGTTTTAGATTCCACTCGGCAGAGTTGACCGACCGATAAAATCTCCGCGACCTATAAAATCTCCGCCACAGATTACTCTGCCTCGCATCTCTCATTAGCGTATAATATTTAATGCGGTTACCCCTGCTTGGAGACGACATACTTCACACAAGTTCTCGTGTGCTGACTTTTCAACATGCAGAAGATTACCAAGTTTTTCGCGTCTTGGAGCGCGTGGCAAAATTTTGAACAAAGTGATAACGAAAGTGACAGTGAGGAAGAAGACGAAGTGAGGGACAGAAGTCCGGTTAAAAAGGAAAATGCCACTAGTTCTGTGGCCCACAGTTGGGACGAGTCTGGGGACAGTCGCACGACGCTTCCACGTGTTACTAACACTGTTAGACGTTTCCTGAAAGAGTGCCTTACCAAATACCCGTGAATAGATTCGATGACGCGGGGAATGTCCTGTTCTGCTTCGATTGCCGAAAGTTTGGGGTGGCAGGAAGCAGGTCATTTGGAGAAGTAATTTCCGGTATGTCTTCGAGACAATAATTTAGTATGACACAGAATTCACACTGAATCGGTCCCAGTAATTTTAACTCGTCCACCCTTTCTCGACACAATGGATTCGTCCGTGGACATGCATGGGCCCGGCTGTACTTTGGAGTCCAGTAAGCGGACCAACTCATTTTCGTAGTAGGGGTGAAATAAAATTATAATGCATGCAGTTTGTGATTGTACAGTTTAGTAGGGGTGAAATAAAATTTAATGCATTCAGTTTGTTTGTACAGTTTAGTGCAATCAATTATGAAAGAGCAAAGACTAAAATTACTCAATGTACACAAAACTTGGTAAGAAGAATTAGTTATAATTAAGAATAAAATAACTTAACTCTAAATCAATGAAGGAACATAAGTTTATTTCCAGAAACAAAATCAATGAATAAAATAGCATTATTATAAATATGCAGAACAAGTTTAACAATTTATTTCATAATTGTAGGCTTAAAACTATGGCTTGAGTTTTGGTAATGCACATGACAAATAAGTGTTGTATATGCCTCAGATTTGATCTGAGAGCATTAATGACCCCAGAGCTTCGGGGGCCCTGGGCGGGCCCCAGACCCCACGCCTGGGAGGGGGCCTCGCCGGCGGCCCCCTGCCCCCCGGCCTTTTGGACTCCCTAACTCAGAATCCTGGCTAAGCCTCTGATGGGAATTGACCTCCAAAAAAAAGTCTGAACTTATCCCAAGTACCATCCATGTGCTGGGGCGAAGCCCCTGCACCCGAGGACGCGAAGCGTACGAGCGGGTGGAGAGCGCGAGAGGGGGGCAGCGCCCCCCACTCGCTGGAATTTTTTTTTCAAATAAGAGCTCTTTTGGTGACCCCACAGGAAAGGAAATTTGCTTTTTTTATATATATATTAGACAACACTATTTTAACTGATGAAGCTTAAAAGTGTCAATATTGTAACTAAACTTTAGACACATCGTAGTAAGCTGTGTTAAAGAATTTCACATGATTTATTCACATTGAAAAGAAACATTTTTTTTTTAAATTATTGATTAATAATTAAAAGTCTCTTTAACTGGATCTAGTTTAATAATAAAAAAGGTCAAGTTGAGAAAACAACTCACCATAAATTAATTTCAGTAAAACTGTTCACTAAAAGTATTTACTTTAAGTCACTCAATAGATAAATATATAATTATCTTCAAATTATTGGTTTCATAAATTCTATTTTCAGTCACCATTCACATAATTTTGTAATCAATGACAACATAATGTTCATCAACAAGCAAACAACAATCTAATTGAGGACTTGGGGGCCCAAAAAACATTCGGAAACCTGTCATCGCTAGGTACAGTAACATGCATTATCAAGCTTCTGAGGGTTCCCGACGTACAGCTATTCAAGTCAGCCTCGTTCTGATCGAAGGGGATTTCCACGTGCTCCAGTTTCTCTGTTACGCAAATTTGGGATTAAATTTATCTGAGACTCAGTGGTTTGTAACATTTGGTGATACAATTACAATTTGTCCAACAAACGTAACGTTTATTCACTTGTACACAAGGGCAATCATTCGACAACTTACGCAATATTGGCTTACAACAACAACACAATGTTATAGCATAGTCGGGAAATAAATCTCTGGAGACAATTTTCAATGACAAGTTTGCACTAATTACGAACGCGAAGCGCACCTCACAATAAATTTAGGCGAGCGGTACGTGCAAACGAAGCCCTGTCTTTCTTTCACTTTCGGTCGAATCCTTCCACATCATCCCAAACACATGGCTACGTACAGGGATCCAAACAGAAATCCACGGGCAGAGAGAACTAGGATACATTCCCCATGACTGGGTACTTTTCCAGTCCACCCTCTGTAGACTGGGCGATTTATTAAATTACCGATTCGCGAAGAGTTATCAGGGGAATTCCCAAACAGAACGAACCGACTGAACGCATTTTCTAAACCCAGGACTGTCGGGGAGACGAGCATACGGAGCTTAACACCCCCCCCCCCCTCCAAATTTTCTACTCGAATTTACATCAATCTCAGGATCGATCATTTCAGCGGGTAAAAAGTCGGAAATCCGCCAATAGGCGGAAAATTCCCATGCCTGATATAATTAGCCTGGTTCAAATCGGTTATGGACTGAGATCCAGCTTGGACAAATATATCCCATTCACTTAGCTTTAAACAAAGGGCCATAACTCTTGAAACTATAACCGAAAACAGAGAAAATTCACGCTGCACACCTATGGGTCACTGACCACATCTCATGCAAATTTCATACTTGTTCATACAATATTAAGGGCTTTGCATACCAGAGCAAAGTGAACTGAAAATTTTGATATAGTGATGTCATCATTGCTAAATATCTCCTAAATGGCTAACAGCATGTGGATGAAAATTTCGCACAGGACAGTTTAGTTTGTATTGGTTATTTCAACGCAAGGAGAAGTGAAATTGATGCACATTTCACACAGACATAGCTCTTGCAACTTACCGTTTAGCAGTGTCAAGATGTAGAGTTACACTGTAGGCACAGGAAATTGGGAAATCTCGTGCAACTTCTCTTCAATGACACACAACACCAAACAACAGAGAAAAATGGGAGGGGGCATAAGGAAAGGCAGAAAATCGGAAAACTGCAGACAGGAAATGAGCAGTTTTGGCTGCCATGGTGGCTTGCTCTTTAACTTTCCGCTTGGCATTATGGGACGTTCATGGAGCACGTTACAAATGACTGCGTTGTTTACAAAATTAGAAATGACATAAGATAAAAATTATGACCTTACGGGTATTGACAACTAAACAGACGGCTAGATTGTTACTTATATTAGCTAAAATACTTCCTGTAAACGGAACAACAGTGGATTCCATGCTCAAATATTCTACTCTGACAACGAGAAATTTCACACCAACTTCCCAAAAGTCCCGCCTTCTCCAGGCAAAGTACATTGTGTATAGACCTACGCCAGAATTTCAGATATGATTTACTGTTACAAACAATAATCAGTGATGATATATCCTGCCTTATCTTTCTTGATCAGTAATCATAATTAAAAATGCATCATATGTTAGCTGATAAATCGCGTTGAATTATTGAACTATTTTTTCTGTATAGCGAAGCACTCACATTTAACATGAATGAGCCATCGGCGCGATGCTTTCGATGGATCTGCAAGTGAACCTACATGTCCCCAGTTCCCAAGTCCGGTTGACACTTTTATCAGCTATCTGAAATATAACCCAATCTTCATTGTTGATTGCACAACACCTTTCCGTCTCTTATTATATATCAATTTTCACAATGGTCCCACCCTCCCACTTTACAGAAGGTCCATTTGTTTTTTGTACACTTCAATATCTTGGAAATGAGGGACATGGAGGTTCTACCTATCTACTTCACTCTTCTTCTTTGGAGATAAATTCCAGTACATTTCCTCTTGTTTTCGAGAACTCGATGTATGTTTTATCCAACAACTTGGGCTTTAAAGGTTATGTATTGTAATTTAACGTCTCAGATATCGTAGTTTTGATGGACTACCCGTCGTCATCATCATTTTGTATGCCAAACCATTTTGGAATGACTGTTCACGTTGTAGAAAGCGATGCATGGATGGCCAATGTTCATGATGTGAACAACAACAACGCTCCATGTGCTTCATTCTTATGTAAAGTGGGGGAGTGGTGTAACAGTCAGTCACCTGGTAACCTTTAAAATTAACCCCCAAGTTGAACACCTCATGTAGTCTGCTTGTATGCATAATGTTATCTGTACCCAAGGGTTAAATTTTCCTTGTGAATATTCAACACAATCGAAAAAAAAAGGTCCCCAAGAAAATGGCATTGCAAATTTTCAATTTGTACTCATTTCCTGTCTGCAGTTTTCCGATTTTCTGCCTTTCCTTATGCCCCCTCCCATTTTTCTCTGTTGTTTGGTGTTGTGTGTCATTGAAGAGAAGTTGCACGAGATTTCCCAATTTCCTGTGCCTACAGTGTAACTCTACATCTTGACACTGCTAAACGGTAAGTTGCAAGAGCTATGTCTGTGTGAAATGTGCATCAATTTCACTTCTCCTTGCGTTGAAATAACCAATACAAACTAAACTGTCATGTGCGAAATTTTCATCCACATGCTGTTAGCCATTTAGGAGATATTTAGCAATGATGACATCACTATATCAACATTTTCAGTTCACTTTGCTCTGGTATGCAAAGCCCTTAACCGAGATCCAGCCCTACAAATGCCAATTCACAAAAATTTGAAGAAAAAAGGGCCAGAACTCTCGAAAATATAGGCGAAATGTGGAGAAACTTCATGCTGCACAACTGCAGGGCACTGACCACATATCCTGCAAATTTCATAATTGTCCATACAATATTAACCGAGATCCAGCCCGGACAAGTTCCAATTCACAAAGATTTGAAGAAAAAAGGGCCATAACTCTTGAAAATATATGCAAAACGCGGAGAAACTTCACGCTGCACAACTACAGGGCACTGACCACACATCCTGCAAATTTCATAATTGTCCATACAATATTAACCGAGATCCAGCCCGGACAAGTCCCAATTCACAGAGAATTCAGGAACAAAGGGCCATAACTCTTGAAAATATAAGCGAAACATGGAGAAACTTTACGCTGCACAACTGTGGGTCACTGACCACATATCATGCAAATTTCATACTTGTCCATACCATATTAACCAAGATCCAGCACGGACAAGTCCCATTCACAGAGATTTCAGAAAAAGGGCCATAACTCTTGAAAATTATACCGGAACTTGGAAAAAACTCTACGGTGCACAACTACGAGCCACTGGCCACATTCCATGCAAGTTTCAATCCTGTCCATCAAATATTAACCGAGATATTGTCCGGACAAGAAATTCGGACGGACAGACGGACGGACAAAGCGATCGCTATATGCCCCACCCTCTAGTTAGAGTTGGGGCATAAAAATTGGACCCTCAATAATGAATTACAGAAAGGAACTGGGAGTTTGGGATCGGAACCTGCAAAATCCCTGGATACCATATATAACAGACTTCGGTTTTACGTGAGTGGTGTGCTGGGATTACAGCATGCAAGAAAGTGTAGCTTTATCAGTGGCAATTTGTGCATTGCACAAGTGTGATAACAAGTAAACACACTGATTGACACAGGCCCACCCTTATCATTATTTGGGGGGGGGGGGGCATAAGCTCCAGGTATGCAAACTGGTTCAAAATTGCCCAGAGTCAGGCTAAAAATGGGCTCTCCTAATCACTCGTTTTAAATAATTTCCAAGGTACAGTAACATGTTTGGTGACAAAAATTGAAGCATTATGTTGTACCAGTTAAATGTGTGGACACAAATATGGTTCATGCAAAAGTTTTAGGATAAATCATATGATGTAGAATAGAATGATTTAATAGCAAAATTAAAGAAAAATGTTGTCCTTCATTCAATGAGAATCTTGAATGGACCAGGCTTTCTTGTATCAGCGAACCTTCAAAATTCACAATGAAACATGCAACCAAGGGTTCCCGATGGGCATAGATAACAGTGCAAAAGCTGAGCCGTCAATAAATAATGAAAAAAAAATAAACAAGAGCCCAAGGGGCTTCAATATACGCCCGTATATCTGGAATTACATTGGTTCAAATTTCAAGGTTGTTTAATAGCCTTGATTTCAATTGATCTAGCAATCCAGAGAAAGGTCTACAATTTTTTGCTTATAAGAATGTAACATATATCACATCTTATATTGAATGATAAACTAAAATGAGCTCAACTCTTGGTAACCAGTTGACCTTGAAGCAAGAGCTTAGAGCTCACATATCCCACACTGAAATCGACAATAGTCAAACACAAGAAAATAGTAGTTTTCCTGCAAATGGATTCCTTTCAGACGAGAGAATTTTTCATGAAGGAAGAAGAAAGAGATGAAGTAAACCTTTGTTCTTGAGTTAATAAACAGGTGTGAAGTTCATAAAGGACTCCTCTCCCCGTTAAATTAGTAAATGTATGGTTTTTATTTCACAACAGTTTAACTAAATGAAGCGTTTCAAACATGGGAGACAACTCCACAGGACAATACCATATAAATGCAGGGAAAAGAACTTCGAATATGACAACAATATTCCAACACATTTAGTCAGCTAAGCTCGATTCAGTTTTGGGGGACTGCAACCTAGACCTTTGACAAATTGATCTCCTACATGTATGTATGGCTCCACTTTGCCATGCGAGTAAGGTATACTCAAAGTTTGGTACCAATCCATACCTTGAAACTAGAGCTATCGCATAGGACCACAAATGTTAATGGATGAATGGACAGAACGCAACATCGCATTACACGACCTCTTCTTCGAGAGGCATATGAAAATGTGACTTTTAATGATTTCTTGATTTTGGGGTCACACAGGACACAGTGACCCTGACCTTTGACCTTGACCTCAATTTTGGTACACAACACATCGTCTTCCCTCAATCTATCAATGCACACAAAAAATCATGATTTTTAATGATTTCCTGATTTTGGGGTCACAGTGACCTTGACCTTTGACCTTGGACTAAATTTTGGTACAAGACAAACCGTCTCCCCTCAATTTCTCAATGAACACAAAAAGTCATGATTTTTAACAATTTCACGATTTTGGGGTCACAGTGACCTTGACCTTTGACCTTGACCTACATTTTGGTATGTGACACATTGTGTCCCCCTAATGTATCTACTGACACAAAAAATGTTATTTTTAATAATTTCCTAATTTTGGGGTCGGTGACCTTTGACCTTGACCTAATTTTTGGTATGCATCACTTCATTTCCGCCTATTGAATGCACTCACAAAAAATTAGAAATTTTAAACGATTTCCTGATTTTTCGATCACACTGACCTTTGACCTCTGACCTTGACCTACATTTAATATGCAACACATCGTTCCCCCCTAGGGCATCCACTCACCAAATATTAGAACTGTAGATAGAAAACTGTCAAAGATCAATGATTTCCTGATTTTTGGCAAAGGTGACCTTTGACCTCTGACCTCGACCTCAATTTTGGTACGCGACACATCGTCTCCACCTGGCGTATCCACTCACAAAAAATTGCAACTGTGGACAGAAAACGTTCACAGATATAGACCGGACACGAACACTTCAGTGATTTCCTGCTTTTTAGGCCAGCGACCTTTGACCTGTGACCTCGACCTTCATTTTGGTACGCGACACATCGTCTCCCCGTAGGGTATCCACTCACCAAAAATTGGAGCTGTGGATAGGAAACTGTCCCAGATATAGACCGGACACCAGAACCGGACAGACGGACAGACGGACGGAAACCGCCATCACATAATACGACCGCCTTTTGGGCGGGCGTATAAAAAATCAGGAAATCATCATAGCCATCTGAAAATCTAATCATTTCATCAGTCAACATTCAGGAAGCTCTCACCAAAGTTTGGTCATGCCCGACTTCATAGATCTGCAGATATTCAGCAGACAAGAACAAGTTGACGGACGGACGTACGTACATGGCAACAAGACCCCACAGCCCTATGAACTGAGGGGTAATAAATAGTATTTATTTGGAAAGCCTAGCAAAATTTCTTCATGTTATATCATAATAACAGTATATGACCTTCACAAAAAAGGTCACGGTCAGTCAACTTCTAGACAATCATCAGTTGCATATATGTTATATGAATTTGGAGACCCGGCCTAGCTTTAATATAGCAAATACCAGAATTTGACATTGATAAAATAGGTCAAGGTCAGTTTTCTTCAGCACACCTCTGGATCGTCGGCAGATGTATACATGGTATTAATTTGGAAAGCTTAGTTAATTTCTTCATGTTATATTATAATAAACAGTTGGAAAAAAATTAGGTCAAGGTCAGTCAACTGGGATAGGCTTTCCTTCAATCACCAGTTCAGGGCCTGAATTTCGTTAAATTTTAGGAGAATCCAAGTTGATTCTCGCATAAAGGATCTGCGAGAATCAAGATTCTCAAGTAGATATTTGGAAATTTAGGGTTTCAAATTCCCCTTATATTTGTTTGAATTTTATCAAGTAATTCCCATCTCTGGTACTGATTACTGTCTTGCATCCGTATGAACTGAAATAAAAATTTCCATGAAAAAAGACTTTGTTTTCTTTATTTGTTTCACAGTTACACCTGTACCTCATCCAGTAACGGTGGCTCTGTTGTTAATTACAGTTCGCCCTAGATAAACGCTGGCACATGGTAAAGGCTTCAGTGCGTTTTTTTGCCAGAATTCTCGCACCTCCAAAGTTTCTGGTAAGGTTTCTTGTTCACTGGTTCACCAGTTTTGATTTCCGTGCATTTTGTATGCCCATCGGATTGAACATGAAGTTCCAAATTCGGCTTCAACAGGTACCAATTGTACCGCTTAAACCGTAACTGAGCACGTCGTTGACATTCAGCCTTTGTATTTTGGCTCGTATTTTTTCGCAATCCTTTTGGCATACTTTACATACAGCCTTAAACATAAAATCGAATTGATCTTTAAGCTCGACCTCCCATTTTTGCAGTGCACTCACGCTAAGTTGTTGACTTTGCCCACCATCCGCCATTTTTTCGAGATGAGAGGAGTGTTGTCAAGCGCAATGTTGACACAGGACTAAGGAGCTCAGCGATTAGTCAACACAGTAACCTATAGCCAATGGTGAACGAGGACACATATCCAGATGGAAAAAATTGACAAAGTTATTTCCTTTGTCATGAAAACGAAAGCAGTACCAGAGAATTTCGTTCTTGATCTGGCATTTCCCGTTTTGGGGGTAATAAATAGATTTTTGGAGTCGGACTTCAGGCGAATCAACTTAAGATTCTCCATTTTACATAGCAGGCAAATCTTTATGTGAGCCGATTCGTGGATTCGCGTCAAAATTCAGGCCCTGCAGTTGCATATGTTATATGAATTTGGAGATTCTAGCTTTAATCCCTCTAAAAAATATAGCAAATACTAGAATTTGACCATGAAAAAAAATAGGTCAAGGTCGGTCATTTCCAATAGATGCATACCTGGTATGAATTTACAATGTCCGACTATAATTCTTCTTGATATATCGTGTCCACAGACAGACGGACAGACAAACAGACAGACAACGCCGACGATGACAATACCCTTCGGGCAAAATTTTCCTGAGGGGTAATAACAAGAATTGCAGGCAAGCCCCTAAAAGGTGCGTGGATCCCTCAGCCTTTTTTTTTTGTTTTAGTCAAGTATGATCAGGGCTGCATTTAGAGTCAATTTAGTTCCATAAAACGTATGGGCACCCAAAACTCAAATGAAACAAAAAACGAAAGTGTTGTTGTTCAATTTGAAAGGATTTCTGAATGAAATCCTCATAGAAAAAGCTTCTGGGAGCCTCAATATCGATCGATTTCATAGCCGGGTATTGAATTTCATGTTAATACACCTCTCTGCGCCGAAATTCACTAAAAAAATTGAACCCTCAATAATGAATTACGAAAAGGAACTGGGAGTTTGGGATCGGAACCTGCAAAAAATCCCTGGATACAGCCCTGCGGATACAGTTTGTGTGATTTCTAAAATAGACTCCGTTTTCACTCGAGTGGTGTGCTGGGATTACAGCATGCAAGAAAGTATAGCTTTATCAGTGGCAATTTATACATTGCACAAGTGTGATAAGTTAATGGCATAGAAACACACTGATTGACACAGGCCCACCCTTATCATTATTGGGGGGAGGGGGGGGGGGCATGTTATAAGCTCCAGGTATGCAAACTGGTTCAAAATTGCTCAGAGTCAGGCTAAAAATGGGCTCTCCTAATCACTCGTTTTAAATAATTTCCAAGGTACAGTAACATGTTTTGTGACAAAAAATGAAGCATTATGTTGTACCAGTTCAATGTGCCCAAGATGGTTCATGCAAATTTAAAGTTTTAGGATAAATCATATGATGTAGAATAGAATGATTTAATAGCAAAATTAAAGAAAAATGCTGTCCTTCATTCAATGAGAATCTTGAATGGACCAGGCTTTCTTGTACCAGGGAACCTTCAAAATTCACAATGAAACATGCAACCAAGGGTTCCCGATGGGCATAGATAACAGTGCAAAAGCTGCTCTGGGGGTTCTTGTCGGTCAATATGCTCACCAACGTGCGAATGGCATGTGTCACTGCCATAAACTCCAACATGTTGATATGGTACGAGCGTTCCTCGATTGTCCATAACCCGGATATCGACTTGGACTCGGTGGGCTCCCCAACCTTTCATAGATGCGCCCGTGAACAGATGATGTGTCGGACGAAACGGAAGTAGGGACACACCCGGCATTACGTTGAGTGGATCCAGCCACCATAGGAGGCATTGTTTGACAAGAGACGTGACAGGTATCCACGGATTCAACTGCCTTTCGACCCATTGATGATTGAAATAAATCATTAAGGGACGAAGCTGCAACCGCCCTCTTGGTGTTACATCCTGTGTTGATATCAAGAGGCCGATTATCGCAGCAAAGTGTAGAGCCCTGGCTTCAGATAGCTTAAGGAACTGAGGTATCTTCGTCGTTATCTTCTGCCATCGATCTTCTGGGGGTTTGGCGAGAGCTAGTAGCGTATCGTATTCCACCTCCAGAAATTTGCGCCTTTGCGACGGAGTCAGTTCTGACTTCTCTTCGTGTGGGAGATAACCCAGAGAAGTCAGTATCCTTAAGCCAAACTGTGTGTCTAGGATTAACTGCTCTTTGCAGGCATTCCTTTAATAGCAGGGAGTCGTCGATATAAAAGTGGTACTTTATACCTAGACTGTGCAGGAATAGTGCCACTGGTGTAAACACCCAAGGGGAAGTAGAAAGGCCGAGCGGAAGCACTTGAATTTGGAAGCATCGTTTGCCGACCATGAATCTTAAGTACCTCCTGTCCTCTAGATGTATCTGGATAATGAAGGTATGCATCCCTTAAATCCAGAGAAGTCAACCATTTCCCTTGCTTGAGTACCGACCGGATAGACTGGAAGGACTCCATGCGGAAGTGTGGCGTTGGAGTGAGGTAGTCCTTGTTGAGGCGCTTGAGGTTGATAACCATGCGCATCTCGGACGTGTCTTTCTTGGGGACCAAAAAAAATGGCGAATAGAACCTGGGTGTTTTATCTCAAACCGGAAGCTCTATTACTGATGCCTTCTCTATCAGCTTGTGTACAGAGGATTGTATCGCTGATAGATGAACCGCTCGTAAAGGAATACGAGACGGAAGGGGAGTTGCAGTGAAGGGGGGAAGCGTGTCGAACAATAGGCGATAGCCGTATCTGATAGTTCGAATGACCCGCGGCCACCCCGATCATTGTCCAGTTCCGCCAAAACAACTGAAGCCTTCCCCCTACTGGAAGGTCTTGTTGTGGCGGAACCGGAAGCACTATGTTTCGGTGTTCCCGCCATACCGGAAGCCATTCAGGATAATCCAGGAAATCCACCCAAATCAAATGAGCAGTACCGTCCCCCGTCAAAACAAACATGTTATCGAAGTGAACATGAGCCATCTACATGTGGATTCGAAGATGCCAAATGTCATAAATGTTCATAGCGTGGGCATATACAGTCCATGTGTCGTCGTCCACCACAATCAGGAAGAGGTCGAGGTAAATATTATTTCTCTCACGCTCACCATGTTGTGGATGTTACAGGTCAACAAGGAGCTGACGCGGATTCAATGGAAGAGGGATTCTACACACTCTACAGTGTAGCAGAGACTATGCCTAACTACCTGGATTCGCCGATAAAAGCAACTGTAGGAGTAAATGGTGTGCCAGTCTTGTTTGAAGTTGACACTGGATGTTCTGTTACTCTGATGGGTGAACAGAAATTTAACATGTTCCTGAAACGGAAGGTTTCTAATCTGAAACCCAGTACAGCCAAACTGAAATCTTACACCGGAAATGAAATCCAGGTGGCTGGTGAATGTAATGTATCGGTGACGTTCAAGGATCGCGAGAAAACTTTGCGCCTTATTGTCATTCAGGGAAACGGACATTGTCTGTTAGGTCGCAAATGGATCCGGAATCTCCCGATGGATTTGGGTGAAGTGAACATTGTTAATTCCAGAAGCAAGGATGGTGGATCAGAAGTGCCATCATCAATTAGTGAAATTTTCAGTCATCACCAGGAAGTATTTTCTCCAGAGCTCGGAAAGCTCAAGGGTGCTACAGCCAAAATACAGGTAGACGAGAGCACTCAACGCAGATTCTTCAAGCCAAGATCTGTACCATTCGCCATGAAAAAAAGCGTAGAAGTTGAGCTTGACAGATTACAGCAAGAAGGTGTTATAGAACTGGGCAGCTTCTACTGTGTCTGTGCGAAAACCAGACGGAAGCGTGCGCATATGTGGCGACTACAAGTTAACCGTAAACCAGGCCAAAGTTGAGGATTTGTGGGAAACGATGTCCGGCAGGAAAACTTTCTCGAAAATCGATCTGTCACACTGACCAGGAACTTTTGTTGGATGAAGACTCCAGGAAATACGTGACGATAAATACGCACAAAGGATTGTTCACGTACACCAAACTTCCTTTTGGTGTCTCATCAGCACCGGCCATATTACAAAGAACGATTGAATCAATACTCAAGGGCATTCCCCATACAGTGGTCTACTTCGATGATATCCTAGTAACAGGTGAACCGGAAGATGAAAGTTCGGGAAATACAGGATGCCCCTAGATCGACATGAAAGCAAGAACTTCAAGCTTACCTTGGATTGTTGAACTTCCATCATCGATTTCTCCCAAATGCATCGACAGTGCTTGCCCCGCTGCACGAGCTGCTTGCGAAGGATGTCACATGGAAATGGAACCAGCCACAGGAAGAAGCCCTAAAATCTCCAAACAGATGCTATTGAAGTCTGATACGTTGGTCCACTATGACTCCAGCAAGCCGCTTGCACTCACCTGTGATGCGTCCCCTTATGGTGTTGGTGCAGTACTGGCACACGTTATGCCAGACAAGACGGAACGACCCATCATGTTCGTGTCACGGACATTAACTTCTGCGGATAGGATTTACTCGCAGCTAGACAAAGAAGGTTGCGCTTTGATCTTCGGGATGAAAAAATTCCATACGTATGTATATGGCAGACACGTGACCATCACTACAGATCACAAGCCACTGATATCGCTGTTCAGTGAACGTAAAGCAGTGCCACAATTGTTATCACCTCGCGTTCAGAGATCGGCTACGAGCATACAACTACAACATTGTCTACAAACCTGGTAGACCTGGTTGATACCCTGAGCAGGCTACCATTACCAATACAGACACTGAACGAAAATGACGGAGGAGAGATTGTCATGTCAGTTGAGAATCTTCCAGGGCCCCCTGTAACTGCTGAGCAGATCAGCAAGTGGACAGCCAAAGATCCAGTGTTATCTCGCATTCGCAGATATGTGCTGGAAGGGTGGCCTGACAAAGTTCAGGACATGAACTTGAAACCATACGCAAATCGAATACTGGAACTCAGCGTCGAATCCGGATGTGTATTGTGGAGTGCCAGAGTTAATGTTCCTCCACAAGGTCGTGCTGCTATGTTGAATGGACTACACAAGATCCATCCTGGTGTATCAAGAATGAAGGGATTGGTGAGAAGTTATTTTTGGTGGCCAGGGATGGACTTGGAAATCGAAAAACGTGTGCAATCCTGTGAAACGTCCATCAGAATTCCCCTGCCACAGCCCCACTCCACCACTGGGAATGGCCAACTGAGCCATGGCGTCGCCTCCATCTCAGTTATGCAGGACCAGTCGATGGGAAGATGATCCTTGTCGTTGTCGATGCTCATTCTAAGTGTACAGAGACATTAGGGGTCATGTTCAATTAATCGATGCCTTCGAGATGGATCGAGAAATTTCTTGGATGAAACCGGGAGGGCAGAACCGACACCCCTGGCCACGTCTCCCGGTTTGCTCTCGGTTCTATCTCGATCGAAACGTCCCGGTTTTCGAGATGGATAGGGAACTAATCGGTAATCTCGAAGGGGGTCCCGGTTTCAATATATCCGCATTTTGTTGTCGCTAATTTGGCATATCTTAACTTTATAGAGCATTGTGATGGTATCATATGATGGGGGCTCTCGTCGTATACGCATATCGCGGCCAAAAATAGGATTCAGACAACAGATTTTTTTAAAAGATGCTTTCCATGTTATTCATCGTTCAATGAATCGATATATCTGTCCTGATGTCTGCGGAATCCAATTGAACACAAATTTTCATTTATCTATATATAA
Organism: Hanleya hanleyi; assembly: GCA_036873755.1. Taxonomy (NCBI): domain Eukaryota; kingdom Metazoa; phylum Mollusca; class Polyplacophora; order Lepidopleurida; family Hanleyidae; genus Hanleya; species Hanleya hanleyi. Next base: position 39,826 of record JAVTVY010014006.1, read on the forward strand.
ATATATGAATATGTAATTGAATGATCTTCTCTCACAGCGATAACTGATTGTATATCGGACTAGTATCGTTCGAGAATAAATGACACACCAACTGGATATGATCTGAATAATAATGATATGGAATCATGCGTTATTTATTGTTAAATGACTTTTGGGGGGTCAAACATGGTTCATTTCAACCGAAAAATAAAAACTACGTTAAGTGTTCGACCAGCGTATTAACATTGGTGTTTAATTTGTTTTATAATTTATAATTATTCATTGCAGATTCCATTTTTCTGTCTTGTGATATAGTTCAAATACGGAGATTATATCATCAAGTTTTTTTTTGACATAAGCTTGCCTGGAAGTGGTTAGCGGAAATACTGATAATCGGAACTAAAGGGGTTGATAATTCACACCACAGTCGGTGTGTGATAAAGCGTCGGCTTGAAACAACAAAGAAGGGAGAAGGTTAATTTCTTTGAAAGAAAAAACTGAAACAACACTGTTCGCTCGACTTGACAATATACTCACATACAATGTACTATTATTTGTTGCTGATTTCATGTGTCTAGGAAATTAATTAAATAATGAAAGTAATTACTGGCTAATTCAGAGAGCAATCACGCTTCAGACAAAATTACATACATTTTACTATAAACGACACCGCGTGTTGTTTGCGCGAAAGGCCGATAGGGAATACTCTAAAACTTCGATCGAACGTTTAAGTTTATATTCTCCGGTTTCCAGTGAATTACAAGCCACTCCAGTGGTCTAACCACTTCATAACCACTTCATTTCAAAATACGGGGAAAACCTCTGACGACAGAGATCTCCTATTCTGATATAGTCTCAGAGGAAAATATAGAATTTTATTCTAGCTTGCAGAATTTATTTCAATGCATAGTTCCTGGACGTATCTCATAAAGTGATTCAAATTCTACAAATAAATAGGTTCGACATAAGTTACACTGAATAATAATGAGCCAACCTTTACAATATCAATTGGTGATGTTTCTTTCTTTCCATTCAAAACGTGTAGAGAAAGAGCAAGAGCAAGTATGCGAATACAGATATCTAGACGGAATAACAAAATAATATTAAATTATTCCTGTTCAATCTAATTAATTATCTGTGTTTAAATGCATATATACAGAATATATATATATATATATATGCCTTCCGAATGATTCAAACTATCATTTTTATGGCATGTCGATTCAACTCTCGACTCTCGAAGCATGTGTATTTATTACGAGGGGGATCAAGATGGTCTTGTGCTTCGAGAGAAAAACCGGGAGCAAACCGGGACAACAATCGATAGAGATAAACCGGGACCCTTCGAGACAAGATATTTATTGGTTTTACTCGTTTATCGAGAAACCGTCTCGATCGATTGGACGTGGCCCCTTAGTCACATCTACCAACTCGTCCTTGGTGACTATACAGAAGTTGAGAGGATATATCCCCAACCCACGGTCTACCAGAAACCGTAGTAACTGCTAATGGGACATGCTTTACAAGTGAGGAATTTGAGGACTTCATGACCCAAAATGGAATCTGTCCTGACGTCCCATTATCGTCCCAGTTCAAATGGCCTTGCAGAGTGCGCAGTAGAAACGGTCAAAGATGGATTGAATAAAAACAACAGGTGGAACATTGGAAGATCGCATAAACCGTCATCTGTTCAACTATAGAATCACTCCACATGCCCCTACCAATCAAAACCCTGTGCAGCTACTGATGAAGCGTCAACTGCGTTCGCGTGTCGATCTCGCGCTCCCAAACCTAACATGAGATTGATCTAATCAAAACCCCTCGGCTTTCACCAAGTGATAGAGACCCATGTGTAGTGTGAATTGGGGAAGAGATAGTTCTATGTGGGATGATGAAGATATACCGGTAGTTAGTTACATTCAGACATATAGGACAGAAATAGAAAAATTATATATCTGCAAAGGGGCATAACTCTATAAAATATGAGTCGAGGGGTGCCACTTTCGATAGGCATGTGACTTAGCACTCTGTAAAATAAGAACCGAGATGAATAAGGTGTACCAAACATGGATCTTCAGATATAACTTGTACATTCAATTATAGATAACAAAATCAGAGATTATTACATCCAAAAGGGGCATAACTCCATAAGCCGAGGCGAGTAATCCTTTGTTGGCTTGTAGAATATAGCAATATAAACACAGGAAGGAAGCAATCAGAGATTGCTCAATTGTATGCCCCCCCCCTTCCACTTTAATCCGACACTGCCCCGCCATTGTTCTGTTTTTTTATTGGTTGGTGGAGGCCTAATTTGGATAATTATAAAAATTCTGTTTCAGTCACTTTTTTGCCATGTCTCACATAATACATATTCCAAATATCAAGCAACAAGTGATAATACGATGCTTCGATGCAAGATGGTCGCCAGGGCTTTCGCCAAATCCGAAAATGTGACCTGGTTATGAGACCTACATTCCTTGGGAGTATATTGTGGTGAAATTATGAAGCGATCAGTGAATTTTGTACCCAATTCACTGTTTTTGGGGCAATTTCATACTTCAGGACCTATGTTGTCTGCTTTGGAATGTAGAATAACATATAATATAGCCATTTTCCTGGTTCAAATCAGTTATGGACTGAGATCCAGCTTGGACAAATAAATATATCCCATTCACTTAGGTTTAAACGAAGGGCCATAACTCTTGAAAATATAACCGAAAACAGAGAAACTTCACGCTACACACCTATGGGTCACTGACCACATATCATGTGTATTTCATACTTGTTCATACAATATTAACCGAGATCCAGCCCTACAAATCCCAATTCACACAGATTTGAAGAAAAAAGGGCCATAACTCTTGAAAATATAAGCGAAATGTGGAGAAACTTCACGCTGCACATCTACAGGGCACTGATCACATATCCTGCAAATTTCATAATTGTTCATACAATATTCACCGAGATCCAGCCCGGACAAGTTCCAATTCACAAAGATTGGAAGAAAAAAGGGCCATAACTCTTGAAAATATATGCAAAACGCGGAGAAAATTCACGCTGCACAACTACAGGGCACTGACCACACATCCTGCAAATTTCATAATTGTCCATACAATATTAACCGAGATCCAGCCCGGACAAGTCCAAATTCACGGAGAATTCAGGAACAAAGGGCCATAACTCTTGAAAATATACGCGAAACGTGGAGTAACTTTACGCTGCACAACTGTGGGTCATTGACCACGTATCATGCAAATTTCATACTTGTCCATACAATATTAACCAAGATCCAGCCCGGACAAGTCCCATTCACAGAGATTTCAGAAAAAGGGCCATAACTCTTGAAATTTATACCGGAACTCGGAAAAAACTCCACGCTGCACAACTACGAGCCACTGGCCACATTCCATGCAAGTTTCGATCCTGTCCATCAAATATTAACCGAGATATTGCCCGGACAAGAAATTCGGACGGACAGACGGATGGACAGACAGACGGACGGAACGGAACTCAAATGAAACAAAAAACGAAAGTGTTGTTGTTCAATTTGAAAGGATTTCTGAATGAAATCCTCATAGAAAAAGCTTCTGGGAGCCTCAATATCGATCGATTTCATAGCCGGGTATTGAATTTCATGTTAATACACCTCTCTGCGCCGAAATTCACTAAAAAAATTGAACCCTCAATAATGAATTACGAAAAGGAACTGGGAGTTTGGGATCGGAACCTGTAAAAAATCCCTGGATACAGCCCTGCGGATACAGTTTGTGTGATTTCTAAAATAGACTCCGTTTTCACTCGAGTGGTGTGCTGGGATTACAGCATGCAAGAAAGTATAGCTTTATCAGTGGCAATTTATACATTGCACAAGTGTGATAAGTTAATGGCATAGAAACACACTGATTGACACAGGCCCATCCTTATCATTATTGGGGGGAGGGGGGGGCATGTTATAAGCTCCAGGTATGCAAACTGGTTCAAAATTGCTCAGAGTCAGGCTAAAAATGGGCTCTCCTAATCACTCGTTTTAAATAATTTCCAAGGTACAGTAACATGTTTTGTGACAAAAAATGAAGCATTATGTTGTACCAGTTCAATGTGCCCAAGATGGTTCATGCAAATTTAAAGTTTTAGGATAAATCATATGATGTAGAATAGAATGATTTAATAGCAAAATTAAAGAAAAATGCTGTCCTTCATTCAATGAGAATCTTGAATGGACCAGGCTTTCTTGTACCAGGGAACCTTCAAAATTCACAATGAAACATGCAACCAAGGGTTCCCGATGGGCATAGATAACAGTGCAAAAGCTGCTCTGGGGGTTCTTGTCGGTCAATATGCTCACCAACGTGCGAATGGCATGTGTCACTGCCATAAACTCCAACATGTTGATATGGTACGAGCGTTCCTCGATTGTCCATAACCCGGATATCGACTTGGACTCGGTGGGCTCCCCAACCTTTCATAGATGCGCATTACGTTGAGTGGATCCAGCCACCTTAGGAGGCATTGTTTGACAAGAGACGTGACAGGTATCCACGGATTCAACTGCCTTTCGACCCATTGATGATTGAAATAAATCATTAAGGGACGAAGCTGCAACCGCCCTCTTGGTGTTACATCCTGTGTTGATATCAAGAGGCCGATTATCGCAGAGCTAGTAGCGTATCGTATTCCACCTCCAGAAATTTGCGCCTTTGCGACGGAGTCAGTTCTGACTTCTCTTCGTGTGGGAGATAACCCAGAGAAGTCAGTATCCTTAAGCCAAACTGTGTGTCTAGGATTAACTGCTCTTTGCAGGCATTCCTTTAATAGCAGGGAGTCGTCGATATAAAAGTGGTACTTTATACCTAGACTGTGCAGGAATAGTGCCACTGGTGTAAACACCCAAGGGGAAGTAGAAAGGCCGAGCGGAAGCACTTGAATTTGGAAGCATCGTTTGCCGACCATGAATCTTAAGTACCTCCTGTCCTCTAGATGTATCTGGATAATGAAGGTATGCATCCCTTAAATCCAGAGAAGTCAACCATTCCCCTTGCTTGAGTACCGACCGGATAGACTGGAAGGACTCCATGCGGAAGTGTGGCGTTGGAGTGAGGTAGTCCTTGTTGAGGCGCTTGAGGTTGATAACCATGCGCATCTCGGACGTGTCTTTCTTGGGGACCAAAAAAAATGACGAATAGAACCTGGGTGTTTTATCCCAAACCGGAAGATCTATTACTGATGCCTTCTCTATCAGCTTGTGTACAGAGGATTGTATCGCTGATAGATGAACCGCTCGTAAAGGAATACGAGACGGAAGGGGAGTTGCAGTGAAGGGGGGAAGCGTGTCGAACAATAGGCGATAGCCGTATCTGATAGTTCGAATGACCCGCGGCCACCCCGATCATTGTCCAGTTCCGCCAAAACAACTGAAGCCTTCCCCCTACTGGAAGGTCTTGTTGTGGCGGAACCGGAAGCACTATGTTTCGGTGTTCCCGCCATACCGGAAGCCATTCAGGATAATCCAGGAAATCCACCCAAATCAAATGAGCAGTACCGTCCCCCGTCAAAACAAACATGTTATCGAAGTGAACATGAGCCATCTACATGTGGATTCGAAGATGCCAAATGTCATAAATGTTCATAGCGTGGGCATATACAGTCCATGTGTCGTCGTCCACCACAATCAGGAAGAGGTCGAGGTAAATATTATTTCTCTCGCGCTCACCATGTTGTGGATGTTACAGGTCAACAAGGAGCTGACGCGGATTCAATGGAAGAGGGATTCTACACACTCTACAGTGTAGCAGAGACTATGCCTAACTACCGGGATTCGCCGATAAAAGCAACTGTAGGAGTAAATGGTGTGCCAGTCTTGTTTGAAGTTGACACTGGATGTTCTGTTACTCTGATGGGTGAACAGAAATTTAACATGTTCCTGAAACGGAAGGTTTCTAATCTGAAACCCAGTACAGCCAAACTGAAATCTTACACCGGAAATGAAATCCAGGTGGCTGGTGAATGTAATGTATCGGTGACGTTCAAGGATCGCGAGAAAACTTTGCGCCTTATTGTCATTCAGGGAAACGGACATTGTCTGTTAGGTCGCAAATGGATCCGGAATCTCCCGATGGATTTGGGTGAAGTGAACATTGTTAATTCCAGAAGCAAGGATGGTGGATCAGAAGTGCCATCATCAATTAGTGAAATTTTCAGTCATCACCAGGAAGTATTTTCTCCAGAGCTCGGAAAGCTCAAGGGTGCTACAGCCAAAATACAGGTAGACGAGAGCACTCAACGCAGATTCTTCAAGCCAAGATCTGTACCATTCGCCATGAAAAAAAGCGTAGAAGTTGAGCTTGACAGATTACAGCAAGAAGGTGTTATAGAACTGGGCAGCTTCTACTGTGTCTGTGCGAAAACCAGACGGAAGCGTGCGCATATGTGGCGACTACAAGTTAACCGTAAACCAGGCCAAAGTTGAGGATTTGTGGGAAACGATGTCCGGCAGGAAAACTTTCTCGAAAATCGATCTGTCACACTGACCAGGAACTTTTGTTGGATGAAGACTCCAGGAAATACGTGACGATAAATACGCACAAAGGATTGTTCACGTACACCAAACTTCCTTTTGGTGTCTCATCAGCACCGGCCATATTACAAAGAACGATTGAATCAATACTCAAGGGCATTCCCCATACAGTGGTCTACTTCGATGATATCCTAGTAACAGGTGAACCGGAAGATGAAAGTTCGGGAAATACAGGATGCCCCTAGATCGACATGAAAGCAAGAACTTCAAGCTTACCTTGGATTGTTGAACTTCCATCATCGATTTCTCCCAAATGCATCGACAGTGCTTGCCCCGCTGCACGAGCTGCTTGCGAAGGATGTCACATGGAAATGGAACCAGCCACAGGAAGAAGCCCTAAAATCTCCAAACAGATGCTATTGAAGTCTGATACGTTGGTCCACTATGACTCCAGCAAGCCGCTTGCACTCACCTGTGATGCGTCCCCTTATGGTGTTGGTGCAGTACTGGCACACGTTATGCCAGACAAGACGGAACGACCCATCATGTTCGTGTCACGGACATTAACTTCTGCGGATAGGATTTACTCGCAGCTAGACAAAGAAGGTTGCGCTTTGATCTTCGGGATGAAAAAATTCCACGCTTTGATCTTCGGGATGAAAAAATTCCATACGTATGTATATGGCAGACACGTGACCATCACTACAGATCACAAGCCACTGATATCGCTGTTCAGTGAACGTAAAGCAGTGCCACAATTGTTATCACCTCGCGTTCAGAGATCGGCTACGAGCATACAACTACAACATTGTCTACAAACCTGGTAGACCTGGTTGATACCCTGAGCAGGCTACCATTACCAATACAGACACTGAACGAAAATGACGGAGGAGAGATTGTCATGTCAGTTGAGAATCTTCCAGGGCCCCCTGTAACTGCTGAGCAGATCAGCAAGTGGACAGCCAAAGATCCAGTGTTATCTCGCATTCGCAGATATGTGCTGGAAGGGTGGCCTGACAAAGTTCAGGACATGAACTTGAAACCATACGCAAATCGAATACTGGAACTCAGCGTCGAATCCGGATGTGTATTGTGGAGTGCCAGAGTTAATGTTCCTCCACAAGGTCGTGCTGCTATGTTGAATGGACTACACAAGATCCATCCTGGTGTATCAAGAATGAAGGGATTGGTGAGAAGTTATTTTTGGTGGCCAGGGATGGACTTGGAAATCGAAAAACGTGTGCAATCCTGTGAAACGTCCATCAGAATTCCCCTGCCACAGCCCCACTCCACCACTGGGAATGGCCAACTGAGCCATGGCGTCGCCTCCATCTCAGTTATGCAGGACCAGTCGATGGGAAGATGATCCTTGTCGTTGTCGATGCTCATTCTAAGTGTACAGAGACATTAGGGGTCATGTTCAATTAATCGATGCCTTCGAGATGGATCGAGAAATTTCTTGGATGAAACCGGGAGGGCAGAACCGACACCCCTGGCCACGTCTCCCGGTTTGCTCTCGGTTCTATCTCGATCGAAACGTCCCGGTTTTCGAGATGGATAGGGAACTAATCGGTAATCTCGAAGGGGGTCCCGGTTTCAATATATCCGCATTTTGTTGTCGCTAATTTGGCATATCTTAACTTTATAGGGCATTGTGATGGTATCATATGATGGGGGCTCTCGTCGTATACGCATATCGCGGCCAAAAATAGGATTCAGACAACAGATTTTTTTAAAAGATGCTTTCCATGTTATTCATCGTTCAATGAATCGATATATCTGTCCTGATGTCTGCGGAATCCAATTGAACACAAATTTTCATTTATCTATATATAAATATATGAATATGTAATTGAATGATCTTCTCTCACAGCGATAACTGATTGTATATCGGACTAGTATCGTTCGAGAATAAATGACACACCAACTGGATATGATCTGAATAATAATGATATGGAATCATGCGTTATTTATTGTTAAATGACTTTTGGGGGGTCAAACATGGTTCATTTCAACCGAAAAATAAAAACTACGTTAAGTGTTCGACCAGCGTATTAACATTGGTGTTTAATTTGTTTTATAATTTATAATTATTCATTGCAGATTCCATTTTTCTGTCTTGTGATATAGTTCAAATACGGAGATTATATCATCAAGTTTTTTTTTGACATAAGCTTGCCTGGAAGTGGTTAGCGGAAATACTGATAATCGGAACTAAAGGGGTTGATAATTCACACCACAGTCGGTGTGTGATAAAGCGTCGGCTTGAAACAACAAAGAAGGGAGAAGGTTAATTTCTTTGAAAGAAAAAACTGAAACAACACTGTTCGCTCGACTTGACAATATACTCACATACAATGTACTATTATTTGTTGCTGATTTCATGTGTCTAGGAAATTAATTAAATAATGAAAGTAATTACTGGCTAATTCAGAGAGCAATCACGCTTCAGACAAAATTACATACATTTTACTATAAACGACACCGCGTGTTGTTTGCGCGAAAGGCCGATAGGGAATACTCTAAAACTTCGATCGAACGTTTAAGTTTATATTCTCCGGTTTCCAGTGAATTACAAGCCACTCCAGTGGTCTAACCACTTCATAACCACTTCATTTCAAAATACGGGGAAAACCTCTGACGACAGAGATCTCCTATTCTGATATAGTCTCAGAGGAAAATATAGAATTTTATTCTAGCTTGCAGAATTTATTTCAATGCATAGTTCCTGGACGTATCTCATAAAGTGATTCAAATTCTACAAATAAATAGGTTCGACATAAGTTACACTGAATAATAATGAGCCAACCTTTACAATATCAATTGGTGATGTTTCTTTCTTTCCATTCAAAACGTGTAGAGAAAGAGCAAGAGCAAGTATGCGAATACAGATATCTAGACGGAATAACAAAATAATATTAAATTATTCCTGTTCAATCTAATTAATTATCTGTGTTTAAATGCATATATACAGAATATATATATATATATATATATGCCTTCCGAATGATTCAAACTATCATTTTTTATGGCATGTCGATTCAACTCTCGACTCTCGAAGCATGTGTATTTATTACGAGGGGGATCAAGATGGTCTTGTGCTTCGAGAGAAAAACCGGGAGCAAACCAGGACAACAATCGATAGAGATAAACCGGGACCCTTCGAGACAAGATATTTATTGGTTTTACTCGTTTATCGAGAAACCGTCTCGATCGATTGGACGTGGCCCCTTAGTCACATCTACCAACTCGTCCTTGGTGACTATACAGAAGTTGAGAGGATATATCCCCAACCCACGGTCTACCAGAAACCGTAGTAACTGCTAATGGGACATGCTTTACAAGTGAGGAATTTGAGGACTTCATGACCCAAAATGGAATCTGTCCTGACGTCCCATTATCGTCCCAGTTCAAATGGCCTTGCAGAGTGCGCAGTAGAAACGGTCAAAGATGGATTGAATAAAAACAACAGGTGGAACATTGGAAGATCGCATAAACCGTCATCTGTTCAACTATAGAATCACTCCACATGCCCCTACCAATCAAAACCCTGTGCAGCTACTGATGAAGCGTCAACTGCGTTCGCGTGTCGATCTCGCGCTCCCAAACCTAACATGAGATTGATCTAATCAAAACCCCTCGGCTTTCACCAAGTGATAGAGACCCATGTGTAGTGTGAATTGGGGAAGAGATAGTTCTATGTGGGATGATGAAGATATACCGGTAGTTAGTTACATTCAGACATATAGGACAGAAATAGAAAAATTATATATCTGCAAAGGGGCATAACTCTATAAAATATGAGTCGAGGGGTGCCACTTTCGATAGGCATGTGACTTAGCACTCTGTAAAATAAGAACCGAGATGAATAAGGTGTACCAAACATGGATCTTCAGATATAACTTGTACATTCAATTATAGATAACAAAATCAGAGATTATTACATCCAAAAGGGGCATAACTCCATAAGCCGAGGCGAGTAATCCTTTGTTGGCTTGTAGAATACAGCAATATAAACACAGGAAGGAAGCAATCAGAGATTGCTCAATTGTATGCCCCCCCCCCCCTTCCACTTTAATCCGACACTGCCCCGCCATTGTTCTGTTTTTTATTGGTTGGTGGAGGCCTAATTTGGATAATTATAAAAATTCTGTTTCAGTCACTTTTTTGCCATGTCTCACATAATACATATTCCAAATATCAAGCAACAAGTGATAATACGATGCTTCGATGCAAGATGGTCACCAGGGCTTTCGCCAAATCCGAAAATGTGACCTGGTTATGAGACCTAGTACATTCCTTGGGAGTATATTGTGGTGAAATTATGAAGCGATCAGTGAATTTTGTACCCAATTCACTGTTTTGGGGGCAATTTCATACTTCAGGACCTATGTTGTCTGCGTTGGAATGTAGAATAACATATAATATAGCCATTTTCCTGGTTCAAATCAGTTATGGACTGAGATCCAGCTTGGACAAATAAATATATCCCATTCACTTAGGTTTAAACGAAGGGCCATAACTCTTGAAAATATAACCGAAAACAGAGAAACTTCACGCTACACACCTATGGGTCACTGACCACATATCATGTGTATTTCATACTTGTTCATACAATATTAACCGAGATCCAGCCCTACAAATCCCAATTCACACAGATTTGAAGAAAAAAGGGCCATAACTCTTGAAAATATAAGCGAAATGTGGAGAAACTTCACGCTGCACATCTACAGGGCACTGATCACATATCCTGCAAATTTCATAATTGTTCATACAATATTCACCGAGATCCAGCCCGGACAAGTTCCAATTCACAAAGATTGGAAGAAAAAAGGGCCATAACTCTTGAAAATATATGCGAAACGCGGAGAAAATTCACGCTGCACAACTACAGGGCACTGACCACACATCCTGCAAATTTCATAATTGTCCATACAATATTAACCGAGATCCAGCCCGGACAAGTCCAAATTCACGGAGAATTCAGGAACAAAGGGCCATAACTCTTGAAAATATACGCGAAACGTGGAGTAACTTTACGCTGCACAACTGTGGGTCATTGACCACGTATCATGCAAATTTCATACTTGTCCATACAATATTAACCAAGATCCAGCCCGGACAATTACAAGCGTCTAGTCCGTCATTCATAATCCAGCCGTCGTCCATTAGAGAATATCCGCGTCCATAATCCAAAGACCTATTCCATTTCCATATAACAGTATTAGCACCAAATTCAAAAAGACAAAAGTATACATAAACATAGGCTTGTTTCCTGCAAGAGAGAAGCGGTCAACAGTTTTCAATGATGCCGGCAAGACATCATGATGTTCCAAAAATATCAAATCCGTATCGCTGATCAGTATTCTTAATCCATAATATTCGTTGTAGAGTCGTCATCTAAAGAATGATGTATCTCAGTCACGCTTTGATTGTGACTGTTCATATGAGTACCATGAGGATCTTGAAGTACATGGGTTCATACGGCCCCTAGCCCCGGGTTAAGCGGAATTAGACACATGTTACGAAACGTAGCGCCATAGATCTTGCACGCTACGTTCGTATTTTGCTATCAGCATGCGATATGTATCGCCAAATTTGAGAAACTTTGAGTGGAGGCGCTTGGTGGAATAGCCCTGTTTTATAAGTTTCTGCAACAATGTTTTGTGACGTTGATTAAAATCATCACATTTAACACAGGATCTAGCAAATGCTACTAAGCGAGATATGTATACGCCATATGCAGGTCCCACTGGAATATTACTATCCAGAAAGGGATAGTTTACGATGTCGAAATTGTAATCATCTCTTTTGTCATAAAGTCGACGAGAGAGAATGCCCGCTTCATTTTTATAGAGATAGAGATCTAAATAAGATGTGCCTGTAGGGCTATCTGTAGTTTCCTTCAAATCCAGTGAAGGTGGATATATATCCTTCACTGCGTCATTTATATAGCGATTATCCACAGCGAGAAGATCGTCTATATAGCGTTTGGTGAATGAGAAGGAACGGGCTTTGAGTGGATCGGTTTTTGAAAGCGCCAGCATATAGTCATATTCATAAGAGAACAGATACAGGTCAGCCAACAGGGGGTGCACAATTAGTACCCATTGGAATACCTATATGCTGCTGATATATTGTGTTGCCAAATTTCACATAGATATTTTTAATGAGAAATTCAAGCAACTCTATAAACAAAGAAACATCCCATGAATGATATCTTGTATGTAGTAGAGCTAAAGAATGCTTTATGGCTTCTGACATTAATATATCTACGATCAGTTTTCTTGAACACAGATACTATTAATGAACTTAGACGGTCAATAAGGTCCTGATGAGGGATTGTAGTATAGAGAGTCGAGAAATCCCATGTGGATACATGTCTGTACGGTATGTGACCTTTAGCATCAAGTTCTTCCGTAAGACATTTTGAGTTTTCAATATCCACATACATTCAACGCCAGAGTTCTTGAAAATAGTGGCGCAATACCTTTCCCAAAATGCTTTTACCTCCTGAAGGGCCCTCGTCAATAGGGTTGAAAGAGGCTTGGTGGTGCAGCTTCTAGAACCAGCTATGAATCTAGCTTTGTATGGTGATTTATGCATTTGGGGAGTCCAGTATATTTTTGGTATGTCGCTATGATTGGTTGGAAGACAAATACCTCTTTCCCTGAGAAACTTTTTGTGATTGTTAAATAAATCTTCCAGAGTAAATGCAGTTTGGGAGTAAGTAGACGTATTTGATGAAGATATGTCTACACTCAATTCTTTAACCAGCACCTAGTAATAGTAATATTTACATATGAATATTATATTATTCGGAGCTTTGTCTGCTGGGACTATGACGAATTTACTCTGGAGATTTGTTAGAACTTCTTGCGAATTGAGGTTTCTCAGTACTGGTTTTGCTTGGGGAAGGGTACTTCTGTCAATATGGCGGATTATTTCAACGACCTTGCTCTTGGTGAGGTCCAGCCAATCAGCGAGTACTGTAGGTTCAACTTTTTCTCGCTTAGACCAATCAATAACGTACTGTTCTAATGCAGACAGGACTATCTTCTGGTCCGCCTTCAGATTTATTCTTCTTGGCTCTCTATATTTAGGTCCTTTCATCAGGAGTAATTGCAGATCCTTATCACTCACCACATCAAGGTCACCCGTCACAATATGTTTGCATGGTGTATAGATAAAGTTCGACAATTCACAATCACAACTATAGCCTCCTGACGTGTATAAGTTCCAGTCAAACTCCTTGACAGCATTGGAGTAATTGAATATTTTAGTGGCTATAGATTTAGTATACTTATATGAAATGCAAGGAGGTTCTGTGAACTTAAAATAGTTTGGTACAGCATTGCGTACCTCTGGATCATTCAGGATTCGAGGTAAATTAATGATGTCCAGTCCTTTATCTAAGTAGTTGAGTTTCAAGAAAAGCCGATCTTGAGATGTTTCGATTATATTCACTGGACGATACAACCGAAAATACGCTATATCTTGACATACTTTACTGATTTTTGATGGTATTATATTTCCTGAAGACGCAGATTGCTGTATATCTCTGGCTATTTGATTTAAAGCTCTCAGAGGTAACGCGTACAGAACTGTACGTAAGCTATGTATACTATTGGGTGCGTTAGTTAAGCCCACTAAGTAATTTAAAGTGATATGATCGTGAATCATCGAACTATTAAACTTTCGCCAACCATGGCTGCGTTGTCTCCGTTGATGAGGTTTAAATAGTTGGGTAATGTTGGATATATTTGGACGGCGGTTTGTAGCATTGCCGAACCCACTGACATTATCATTTAAACCAAACGGAAACACTGACCCAAGTTCTAGCATCCAGAATAATTCCCGCTCTCAGATTTTTCTCTCAAATCCAAAGGGGGAATCCTTAGTAGATGGATAGACGACGTCTATGATCTGAATACTAAAGTTATCCCAGCCATGGTCAGGTCCAGAAAAATGCTTACCTATGAGCAATTGTTTTTTCCTAACGGATTTTCTGTGACCGTTCACCCTAAGATGGAGTCTTTGGGTGGTCTTGCCAACATACTGTTGACCACACTTCTT
>JAVTVY010014007.1:0-50948 GCA_036873755.1 Hanleya hanleyi
CAGCATCCAAGTACTCCATTACTCTACCAATGCTCCTGTCCGTCCGCTGTAGTTTCTCCCAAGTCGAAGTATCTGAAAATAGAGGCATGCATACTTGTGCCGCAGACATACTCGGAAGGCGCTGGCCTGGGGGAGACTCTTCAGCATCCTGCCACCCCAGACTCTCTATGAATGGAATATTAGAGACTATCTCCATATTGCAGATTGCTTTAACCACGTCATCATCTACCATGGTGACGTCTGAACCCGTGTCGGATAGGGACGGGTGTCGGGATAACCCATCAGCGTCTCGGTGTGCTGTACCAGATTTATATTCCAGCTGGAAGTCAAACGTAGACAACTCCGCGAGCCAACGATGCCCTGTTGCGTCTAGCTTCGCCGAGGTGAGAACGTACGTAAGGGGATTGTTATCGATTCGAACGGTAAATTTGTGGCCAAACAGATAATCCCTAAATTTATCGCACACAGCCCATTTGAGTGCGAGAAACTCGCGCTTATGTGCAGCATAATTCCGTTCTGGCCTTTTGAGACCTCTGCTAGCATACGCGATCACTTTTTCCCTGTCGTCTTGACGTTGGTACAAAACCGCGCCCAAGCCGTCGCCGCTGGCGTCGACGTGTAGGATGAACGGAATAGTGCAATCAGCATAAGCCAGAACAGGTGGGGTAATTAAGGCCAAAATTACCTGATCAAACGCCTCTTGATGTTCCGCCTGCCAACACCATTTAGTGTTACCCCTGGGTTTGCGTTTAGCTCTCTTCTTGGGTTGGTCTACCAGGAGGTCATTAAGGCACCGAACTATTTTCGCATAGGATGGTACAAATCTCCGATAATAGCCGGCGAAACCTAAGAATTTGCGGAGTTCGTCGACATTCCTTGGTACAGGCCATCGCTTTAGAGCCTCAATTTTCTCGGGATCGGTCTCGATTCCATTCTCCGACACAATATGACCTAGATACTTGACCTTGTGCAAGAAAAATTCACATTTATCCGGCCGGAGTTTCAATCCATGTTGTTTCAAGCGATGAAAGACGCGTTCCAGTCGTTCCATATGCTCTTCGAATGTCTTTGAGAATATGATGACGTCATCAATGTAGATGAGACAGTCGCGGAGGTTCAAGTCTGTCAACGCTACCTCCATGAGGCGCTGGAACGTAGCGGGCGCATTCGTCAGGCCAAAGGGCATTCTGTTGCACTCATAGAAGCCCAGTGGCCCAACTGTGAATGCAGTTTTCGATTTGTCTTCTTCCACGAGTTCCACTTGCCAGTAACCGGATCTCAAGTCCAGCTTGGTAAACCACTTCGATCCAGCCAGGCAATCAAGCGTCTCATCAATACGTGGCAAGGCGTACGAGTCTCTCACCGTACGGGAATTTAATTTCCGGAAGTCCAAACAGAATCGTAGGGAATTGTCGGGCTTACGAACAAGCACGACATTAGACGAGTACGGGCTGCTCGATTGACGTATAGCGCCGCAGGCCAGCATTTCCTTAACATGGGAACGGACCTCGTCGAAAAGAGCAGGTGGGACGCGCCTATGTGGCTCTTTGAATGGTGTATCATCTGTAAGTTTTATAGCGTGTTTTACCGTTGTAGTATGACCAAGATCGAGTAGTCCCGTTGACATGATAGACTTCCATTGGCCCAGCATCTGTTCCGTACATTCGCGCTGACTGTCGGTGAGAGGGCTGTCTTCAAGGTATATACCCAGTTCCCTTAAGGAGAAATGATCAGACGTATCCGACCTTACCCTAGTGGACGACGTTGGGGGATCAACGATAGATACTCGGTGCAGATCACACAGCTTTGTTTTAGGTGAAATAATTAGAGAGTGTACCGACAAATTGCAGATTCGAACACTAACACACGCAGTCGACCCAACAGACTGCAAGTTTACAAGCTGGGGAGAGATCACTAAACCCCCGGCTAACCCCACATTACCCTGCTCGGCAACTACAGTCTGGCAGCCATTAGGGGGATCATGCATCACACCCCTAACGTTAACAACCTCATTAGCTTTAACTGTCAGGCGGTGAGTATTTGTTGAACGTAAAGTCCCTATAGACCCTCCTTTCTGTACCAGGCTGATAGCAGTTTGCCAGGGGGTTAAACTCTTACCTGTAACTGTCCCCACAAATAACTTGATTATGTTAGTTCCGACTATTATGGGAACTTGAGCATTATAGTCCGTGTCCGGAACCACCAATACCGGGGCCACTACTATTTTTGCAGAACCCGGTACACTTAACTCCACCTCAACATATCCAAAGTATGGCAAACTGGCCCCAGAAGCTCCACACACTTCTAGTTTGAAATCATTGATCGAATGCAATACTTTATGGCCTAGTTCCCCTTGATAGTAGGACTTACTCATGGTCGTAATCATAGAACCAGTGTCTACCAGACAGCGGCATTTAACACCATCCACAATTATATCAGACTCATTCGACTCCCCAACAAGTGCAGATTTTTGTATTTCAGGGCTTTCATCGCATTGACCCCCAACCAACCCTGCGTTGGAGGTCAACGGGAGTTTAAATCCGGTGCACTGTCGGCATCACTTGTCTGGCTCATCGACGTATTTGGTTGCGGACTACTTTTCGGTTCAGTCTCTGCCTTTTTACCGAAAAACCTACTACGACCCCTGCCAAAAGAGCGATAGTTTTTGTCGAATTTATTCTCCAAGCATTCCAGGCGTTTAAGGACTTGCGCCAGTGAATCTGTATTTCCCGGCGGCGGCGGCGGCGGCGCCTCTTCTTGTTTAAGCTCCAGTCGCTTAAGGCGATTACAGATTTCTTGCAAACGTGCGCATATGTCCTGATCGTCAGTTTGCGGTTCTGTTGCTACATGAAGATGCTCTTGAGATTTCTTACCTTTCACCACCTTATCATAATCAGATAGTTCTAACTCAACGCAGCGTACTTCTCTTAACAGTGTGTCAAAGTCGCTGTCCGCATCATACTTATGCCTAGTGGCAGCTTTTAAACGCTCACTGTTCAAACCCGTCCAAAATTTATTTCGGAGCATTCTGTCCGCTATTCTTCCCCGTACCGAACCTTTTTCAATGGCCACCTGCAATAAATCTTCCAAGCGACAAGACCAGCTCGACACAGATTCATTAGGTCTTTGCTGTTCAGTGTAGAAGGTTTGAACGATTGCCTCCCCTATTTAGAATTGCCTCTACTGTGGCATGTTCACCTAAATGGAGGTATGCTTTTGCAGCCTCCCCTTTAAGGGACCTCCTAATTGCTTGTAATATGACAGGTGTAGGGTAGACTTTGTCACGGACCATACATTTGACCTCGAAATGCCAGAGGTCAAAAGATGATTCGCTTTTTGGAGTAGGATCAGTTCCCGTAAACACATTCAATTTTGGCACATGAACCGTTCCTATGTTAGTTTTATCAGAAGACATAGATGGCAAATACGGACCCGGTTTACCTGGAGATCCAAATCCCGTGGCAGTATTTACCTTATATTTACCAGTCTTTACGAGGTAATCCACCATCCGCCGTTCATCTTCCTCGGGTACAGGTTCCAAGTCCTTTTCCATTTCAGATCTTAGTTTTTCGCCGTCATCCCACCCATGCGCCATGATGGAAGAAATAACACTGAAACTGGGAAACCCGGTCCTATTGTTTTGATTTTAGACAAGTTAATTCAGTCAATATTGTTAGTAACAAGTAATTAAATCGAGCACCATGGTTGACGAAGATGATGTGAATTTGATGTGGTGGTAAGTGAAGGACAATGAGCAGAGAAACGAATCGACAGCGCGGAAGCGTTCAGCCGCGGTGTCTGTATTGTGTGTGTGTCTTTGTGTAAGATTTGGGGGTATTTAACGGCCCATTGAAACACAAACTAACCAACAGCTAGTTCAGTACTCCACGTAGTATATGACAATCAACGGAATCAGCATTTTCAATTGTATGGATGTCAAGATGGGGAAAAAACACAAACTTTTCATATATTTTTCTCAATACATAAATGATCAATTCATATTAATTAAATACAAGAATACTCACACCTTTCTCACACCAGTTACACACATTCACTCGAATTACAGGAGTCCTTCTGCAAACATAGGTCCGTGAATGTTCTTCTGTCACGAATTCGCGTCTATCACCGTCCCGCTGAATGTACAAGTCTGTCGCGCTGTACCCAACGTTAAAGTTCAAACCGCGCTGGCCAAAAGCACAAATTTCACAGACAACCGAGTTCACTCGACTGCTCGTGCACTACGGAACATCAACCCGGGACTCATTCAATACGATTCACTGAAACGGCGATGACGTCATGGACTCGTCACAGGGAACTGGGAACACACCGTTGAGCGTGGTCTATCGCCAGGTCCAGAAGCGTCGTTTCCAAGCAATCTCTGCGTGTCCGAGGCTGCAAATCGCCGTTCAGGGATGAAGCCAATCGAACCACCAGCTACCCGTTATTCCATATCCTGGTCCCCCATCGGGCGCCAAATGTCACGGGAAATTGGAAGAACCAGGAGACGAACACAAATATGCCAGTGTTAATGCTTTATTATGGACCCTCTGGACACCTGTAGGATATAACAATCGTGTAGAGTGTTTTCACCAGACCGTCTCACGGACACACCGTTAAAGCATGTCAATCTAACACAACATTCAGAGAAGTTGTCCGAGCAATTGAGCAATTATAATCCCCGAGACCCCCCTTACAATAAATGTTATCCAAGATTTAGTTCAGTACGACCCTTGATCGCAACATTTAACCGAATATAGACATACATTGCATATACAATCAGCGACCGTTAATTTACTTTACGCTGGAGCTGACCATTATCCTGTAAATTCATATGCAGGCAATAATTACCAGATCGTTCAGCGGATTACTCTCAAATAACAATTCTATCAATGTGGCAATAACAATTCAATCAAATACAGTTCACATTATTCTCAATGAATTCAAAACGGCACTTCCATAAATCAGTGATCATACTCGCCGATGTAATAGCTTATCAAAATTCACAGCATTTACCCCATTCCATTATCTTACTGTAAATAACCAATATCGTACTAATAAATGACCACGTACCTGTAGGATATAACAATCGTGTAGAGTGTTTCACCAGACCGTCTCACGGACACACCGTTAAAGCATGTGCCGAGACGATCGAACAGGGCCAATATATAGTGTATGGTTATGTAACGCGAAATGCGATCGCGGAATGCGAACCGGTTGAACGTGGATGAAGCCGGGCGAGCATGAATGAAATGGACAGCGAACGATACGATGCATGAATGAAATAATGAATGACAGACGACTGGATATGTGGAGTTAGTAGAGGTTAACACATTTGGATATATTAGCATAAATACAAGTAACCGACATGTGGTCGTGTCTATTCAACGAACACTTTCGGCTAAGTACACTGTAAGAAGGGTGAGTGAATAGGGTTTAACGCTTTAACGCTTTCAACATTACACTGTAAGAAAAACGTCATCTGTGACAGTAACGTCTCCACATAGACTGGTTAACGTCCTTATGTTTACAGTCGGAGTTGGTTAACGTCCTTATGTTTACAGTCGGAAACTTCCCTTCTCGAGTTGGTTAACGTGTTTATGTTTACAGTCAGCGAATTCTCTTCCGGGGATGGTTAACGTCCTTATGCTTACAGTCGGTAACGTCTCCTCATGGACTGGTTGAGTTCTTTATGTTTACAGTCGGCAACTTCTCTTCCAGGGCTGGTTAACGTCCTTATGTTTACAGCCGGCAACTTCTCTTCCAGGGCTGGTTAACGTCCTTATGTTTACAGTCGGCAACTTCTCTTCCAGGGCTGGTTAACGTCCTTATGTTTACAGTCGGCAACTTCTCTTCCCGGGCTGGTTAACGTCCTTATGCTTACAGTCGGTAACGTCTCCACATAGACTGGTTAACGTCCTTATGTTTACAGTCGGTCTGGTTAACGTCCTTATGTTTACAGTCGGCAACTTCTCTTCCAGGGCTGGTTAACGTCCTTATGTTTACAGTCGGCAACTTCTCTTCCAGGGCTGGTTAACGTCCTTATGTTTACAGTCGGCAACTTCTCTTCCAGGGCTGGTTAACGTCTTTATGTTTACAGTCGGCAACTTCTCTTCCAGGGCTGGTTAACGTCCTTATGCTTACAGTCGGCAACTTCTCTTCTCGAGCTGGTTAACGTCCTTATGTTTACAGTCGGCAAGTTCTCTTCCAGGGCTGGTTAACGTCCTTATGTTTACAGTCGGCAACTTCTCTTCCAGGGCTGGTTAACGTCCTTATGTTTACAGTCGGCAACTTCTCTTCTCGGGCTGGTTAACGTCCTTATGCTTACAGTCGGTAACGTCTCCACATAGACTGGTTAACGTCCTTATGTTTACAGTCGGCAACTTCTCTTCCAGGGCTGGTTAACGTCCTTATGTTTACAGTCGGCAACTTCTCTTCTCGGGCTGGTTGACGTCCTTATGTTTACAGTCGGCAACTTCTCTTCCAGCATGTCCAGGGCTGGTTAACGTCCTTATGTTTACATTCGGCAACTTCTCTTGCAGCATGTCCAGGATTAGTTAACGTCCTTATGTTTACATTCGGCAACTTCTATCTCAGGGCTGGTTAAAGTCCTTATGTTTACAATCGGCAATTTCTCTTCTCGGGCTGGTTAACGTCCTTATGCTTACAGTCGGCAACTTCTCTTCTCGGGATGGTTAACGTCCTTATGTTTACAGTCGGCAACTTCTCTTCCAGCATGCCCAGAGCTGGTTAACGTCCTTATGTTTACATTCGGCAACTTCTCTCTCAGGGCTGGTTAAAGTCCTTATATTTACAGTCGGCAGCTTCTCTTCTCGGGCTGGTTAACGTCCTTATGCTTACAGTCGGCAACTTCTCTTCTCGGGATGGTTAACGTCCTTATGCTTACAGTCGGTAACGTCTCCACATAGACTGGTTAACGTCCTTATGTTTACAGTCGGCAACTTCGCTTCTCGAGCTGGTTAACGTTTTTATGTTTACAGTCAGCGAATTCTCTTCCGGGGATGGTTAACGTCCTTATGCTTACAGTCGGTAACGTCTCCTCATGGACTGGTTGAGTTCTTTATGTTTACAGTCGGTAACTTTTTACTCGTGGACTGGTTAACCGCCTTATGTTGACACTTCTCCTTGCTGTGGCTGGAACACAACATAGAACTTTCTTTCTTTCTTTGGGAAACTGGTTAGGAATTGTTTGTTTCGGCTTACGAAGCTGGACATATCAGAACTACTTCTCTACTGGTTCCAGAACAGGTTCCATATTGTTGAAAACGCGCTAGCAGTGTATAAATACGTAATTATACGTGATTATCCGTATATGTTATCATCCGTTTCGAGAAGACTTGGAAAGAACCTGCCTTTGGGAAATATGAATTCCTCAAATACCTTCCCTAAACACAGTAAAACTTTCGATATCCATTGAACAGCTTTCATCCATCACAGGGATTTCCGCATCCACAATCGAAAGGTCAAATTTTCGCAACTAAAATCTGATCACCAATGAAATAAAAAAGAAATAAATTGGTGGGAAAAATTGACGACTGGCGAGTAAAAAGCAACCACATGACACTACAGGAACGCATCCCTCGGCATCTAACATTCAGAACCTAGAATACGGTGGAAACAGCTATTCAATTAGAACTTTCATCGGATAACGTTCGTTGGGAATTTAATGCTGAGAGAATGTATATATAGACCATATCGTGATTACATACATTCCTTACAATTTGTTTTCCAAAATACAGCTGGTGTGAACGTCATTCCATTCGACGCAATCACAGCACATGATGAGTTGGTTGGGCGGGGGACACAGTTTCAGTTTATGTTTTTGATAAAGTGTACAGTTAAATATTGTAGAAACGTTTTCAAATATACCACAAACTATTTCTCGTCTAGTCGGGTGAAACAATTCCCGAATCTAAATCTTTCACCCAGAAAACGAAAAGGACTGTCCCGAAATGGAATTTTTCAACCGCAAATTCGCGAAACGATGTCATTGCCCAATTGACGTTACGCTGATGTTAGCCAACGAGCCATTTCTTTACATTGGCAATGCCGCATAACTTTATTCTCCGACATTTACAGGCGATGTAAACTTCTATTTAATCATACCTGGCTTGGGGGGGGGACAAATAATGGAGAGCTGAAACTCCGTGACTTTATCGCTTATCATATTGGGGTCATTTTGAGCCTATTCGCATAACCCCTCGAGCAAGAGGATCATGGGGAAATTCAAGATGGCACCCACGTGGGGTACCAGAAAAAATGATGTTTTTGTCATATTTCTTCAAAGTTTCCGCTTTTTCGCGATGAAAAGTGAGCAAAACCTATTTTATTTCACATCACATTAATATTTACGAACTTATCATGCGGTTTTTACGAAGAAATTGCATAAATAAAAAATTCGATAAATCTGACTGAAAAATCGACCAAAAAATGCCGTTTTTGAAAATGACGACTCTGTGACGTCATGAAAGTGGCCATCTTGGATTGTTTTAGATTTTCTAGTAGAACATGACCCAAGGGTATAGTGTGGTAAGTTTCAGTCCCCTAGCTCTAGGGGTAAGAAAAATAATTAGGGGAGGGCCGGCCACAACGGGTCTCAAAAAGCCCAGGCCAGATAGGGTTAACTTCGTGACAATAACAACTTCTAGGTTGTTTGGTATTTCAGTGTTTGGAGATCTACCTTACCTATTTTCCCTTTTTTTGCGCTATCACCAATATTAAAACATTAAAAAATAAAACCACGGAGCATCGTTTTACGCCTTTCAAGGCTTGAGATTTCGATCTCAGGACTTCTGTGATGGTGGTGTGTGGCATGCTGTGAACATCTCAGAACCCAGTACCACTATTCTGCAGCTCAGACCGGCTGGCATGTCAGAATATGCTTTATGGCCAAACAATTCCCAATATCCACATTTCAATATCTCGTGATACTGCGGTCGTGCCTGATCGTTTAATCACAAGGAGCTGAACGTGGTCACATCCCCATCAAAACCTTCCATATATATTGATGGTAATTGTATGCGTCAGGTGAGACACTCAATATTCAGCCATCGTCCACAGAAGAATTTCCTCATCAATAATCGAAATAACTTTTTGTTATGACAGTTAGCATGCAGTGCAAGAGAGAAGCGGCCAACACTTTTATTTATCCTTCCCCGTCTCCATTGGATTTGGATCCTAAACTCAAAACACATGGCTCCCCCCTAATTATTATTCTTACCCCTTGAGCTAGGGGGCTGAAACTTATCACAGTATACCCTTGGGTCAAGCTCTACCAAAAAATGAAGGAAAAAAATCCAAGATGGCCGCTTTGATGACGTCACGGTGACGTCATTTTCAAAAACGGCATTTTTTGATCGATTTTTCGGTCAATTTTTTTAATTTTTCATTTATGCAATTTCACCGCAAAAACTACATTGCAAATCAGTAAATATCAATGTGATGTGAAATAAAATAGTTTTTGAACACTTTTCTTCACGGAAAAGCAGAAATGTTGAAGAAAAATGACGAAAGCATAACTTTTCTGGTAACCCCATGTGGCCGCCATCTTGGATTTACCCATGATTCTGTATTCCGGAAGTTATGCAAATAGGTTCAAAATAACCCCAATATAATAAACTATAAAGTCACGAAGTGTCAGCTCTTAATTTTTTGTCGTTCCGGAGATAGTGCAAAAAGTTTGGTAGGGGCCATTTTGCACCCCCCCCCGCCCCCACCCCTCTCCCAGGGCTGGTAGGGTTAAAGATATACCATTTATATTTCACCTGAAACTACGCGACAGATATACGTATATGAAGACATCTGTTCCGCCTTTCGTTGTACATCATCAAGTTACCGAGATACCTCATTCACACAAAATCGTGTGTACTAAAATACAAACAGATATGAGATGTTAATTTTCTAAAAGAGAGACGCGGTTCACAGTTATCAATGATGCCATGGTGCGGCAATACATCGTGATGTTCCTGCCAACGAAATCCCTATAGCTATCCAGTTTCGTTTCATAATTGTGCATTTCTAAGTCAATATCAAGGCACTGATTGTGACTAATTTATTGGTGATATTGCATCGCGCGGTCTCATGTGAAATTTAACACAAGCTACGAAGCGCAAGTTCGAGTTCAACAAGAAACGATCGTTCCGGCCACGATCGTGCATCAATGAGTGACTTTACGTTGGACAGTTTTTCTTTTTATCACACGTACATGTTCTGAATTATTAATTTGCATACCCAAATGTGACAGACAGTTTTCATAGGACATTCCATCCTCGGGGGGAAAGCCTTCATGTAAAGCTTCTATACTCCGCATTAATCTTTGGTTTCCATCCATAAGAAGAAGCCTAAAATCCATTATATCCCTGTAAATAGGGCGAACATCTCAATATTGATTATCAGATTACTCTCTTTTTATTATTTTTCTACGTTTGCTTAACATATAGTCGCATCTCTCTGAGGGCAAATATCCCAGATCGCACAGGGTGAGTATGGATCAAGACGGAAGTAGTATATAGAGTGCTGCTGGACGCATTGGCTCGTCACTGCGCATGCGCGAGAAACTGAAAGTGATGTGGAGTGCGCAGGAGTGTTCTGTGCAAGTGTGACGTCATGTATGACGTCATTTCCGTTCTGCGTGAATCGGGCGTGACCTGGGCATGACTGGTTGACCTATATCTGGGTCCTTGGGCTTTTACATCCGAGTTTTTGAGGGGAAAATGCATGTACTAACCTGTATCGGGTTTTTTGATCTGTCTGCGCAGGTGTTTTTTGTGCAAGTGTATTACGTCGCTTCTAGTCTGCGTGAAACGTGGTGATGCTGTCTGGCGGTGATGCTGTCTTGGGAAGAAGATTCCGCGGACAGAATGTAGTCCCGAATACGTGGGTTTTCGTGAGAATCATCCGCAATGTTCGGCAATCTTCAGGGGCGAGAGGGGCCCCTAGTGGACCGATTGGGTCGAGTGAGGTGTCAAAGTGAAACGCTCCTCCAGGGCCATCCAACCATGGGTGGATGCATGTAAAATTAGTATTTGTCCCGAAAATATAAAAAAGCGGAACATGGACTTCACCCATAAAATAGGGGAAAACCCCTATCAACCGTATCCAAAAGGGCTAATATTGATCCCCCCGGGCTTATCGGGGCCTGCTGAGAGAGGTAGAGTGGGTGTGTGTAAAATGAGGATTTGTCCCCGAAAATATAAAAAGCGGAAAGCGGACTTCAACCTACAATAGGGGAAAACTCCTATCAACTATATCCAAAAGGGCGCATATCGGTCGCCTGTTGAGAGAGGCAGGGTGGGTGTATGTAAATTGAGGATTTGTCCCACGACAATATAAAAAGCGTAACACGGACTTTACCCTACAAAAGGGGAAAACTCCTATCAAACCATGTCTAGTGGGGCTAATATCGGTCTCCGAGCTTATCGGGCTTTGCCTATCAAGTCATGGGTGGGTGCATGTAAAATTAGGGTATTCATCTTACATCCGGGTTTCCCAGTGGTTTTTTCCTTGTTTTACATCCGGGGACCCTGGTTTTACATCCGGGTATTCATCTTACATCCTTGCGCAGGTCTGTGTGCGAAGTCACTGCACAGGTCAGGTGGTTTGGTGGAATGGAGTGGAGTGCGTTGTCCCTCCGTCTTTACATCCTGGACCTCTTCAACATCCGGGACCTCTTCAACATCCGGGACCTCTTCAACATCCGGGGTTTCTCACCGGTTTTCCCCCGGGCCCGGCCGCACGCCTGCGCGGGTTATCCGGCCGCACGCTTGCGCGGGTTATCCGGCAGCACGCCTGCGTGGGTTATCCTTGGACTCCGGGGTCAAAACCAGAAAAGGAGATCACGCCATAGCATTATAGTATGGGGTCAAGTGCGTGTACATCCGGGTTCCCAACGTGACATACTTATTCTGAGGGCCAGCTTCTGATCGGGCAAGTGCAATCTGAGATCAACACAATGATCAGCACAATGAACTTCTGAATAGCATAAGTGAATTGTAAACACACCCATAGCGGTTCCCCAAGCTTGCATGTGCTGTGGATTATAAAATGTGTAATACGCAATGTTGTTGTTGGACTCATTTTTGGACTAACTAATCAGAATAGTACGTATGACGGACTACACCCGTACAGCTACGTATATGCGCGCAAGTGTGACGTGGTTTACAAAGCACGACCCTCTGGATCCCACAACCCCATTCCTACGGTTGCAGAGCCATGACGGAGACCCATCGCATTTTACAGCTTGCGACCGTGGTTAATTCACTCACGGGTTACAGAGCAGTGGTTCGGTCCAACGAGGGGCGAAGCCAGATCCTGAAAGAGTTCACAGAAGCGGTCCTCGACAGAGTGGACTCGATGGAGAGGTGTGCTATCACCCACCACTACTGGACTCGTTGGCCTCACAATGGTATTTGCCCGATTGACCCTGACGCTGAGACAATGAGAGTGGAACCTGACCATAAAGACGAGGATCAGTCAGAGTGTGCGTCATTCGTCATTTGGTCAACCATGTCACCAGTCCTACGAGCCATCCTTCCCCTTACACCCCAGGTGGGGTTACACGTCTATGAGGATAAAGTCACCATCGTTGAAGACCGTGGAGATGTTTGCTGGTCGAGCGCTGAAATCGTAACGAATACGGTTACGCTACACCGTGACGGCTGGACCGGTGAGCTCGACGGAAAATTCATCCACATAGACAATGCCATTTACGTACACCGCGGACTCTTTTCCCCACGCCTGGGCCGTTACCAAGACTCTACGCGAGGCTTCACCCTATACCTCCATCGGTGGACAACATTCGAGAAAGTGGTGCCTATTGTAGACCAGCTGTTAACACCAGATGAGCGGTCAGCTGTTTAGTTGGGCTGGGCCTGAGTGAACCGGCGGCGGAACCCAATGGACTGTCCGGTTCTCGCCTCCGTGAATAACAGAGATACCCTGGATAAACTTAATACCCGTAGTCCATCTTCGGAGGACGCCGACGTCATAGATTACCCGGATAGGCTCAGTCAGCCCAGTGACATCTCCACGCGATCCTTTGATCTTATGTCATAAACTTTTCCTCCGTATAAATACGAGAGACAGTCAAATCTTGTACCATTCACATACTGACCATGAGCATATAATACGGGCGTTTCTCAGCTTGACCTCCGAGGTCTTCCTGCACGTCTATGCGGGTACGGTCGATATCATGGAGGAGATGGGAGACCCTACACAACCGTGCCCAGCATTCGTCTGTCGCGGGAGGGCTGGACCAAATTCAAACGGGTGTTGTCTGGTGAACTGGACGGCGACCTCATCCACTTGTGTCACGATGTGTACGTCCGACGCGGTCCCTCCTTTGCTCAATTGGCTAGATGGGGGGTACAGTGCATTTTATCCTTCATCCTGTTCTATGGTCTGCATTGGAAGATGCCTGGCAGATGTGGATCAAGTGCTTACGGAGGAAAAGCGGTCATCAGACGAGTTGGACTGGTAATTTACCATGGAGAATGTGCTGGCAGAAGTCAAAGAAGAAAATATATACCCGTTATACCCGTTATAAATAAACGATAGAGCCAGAGTCCATCATCATTTGTCACCATGAAGAGATGGAAGAAGGTGTTGGATAACTTATACTACAGTCCCGGCAGTCCTGCTGCGTATAGTGCATTGTGGGCTCTCTATTGAGCGGCCAAACCCCAGGGGATACAACGTGCTCGTACAACGTACAACGTCCGAGATTGGTTAAAAAAACAGACACATAAACCTTACATCGATCTGTCCGTCGCCATTTTCGGCGGAACCGGGTCATCGTGGGTGGTATAGATGCCCAGTGGCAAGCGGATTTGGTCGATATGAGCGCCTTTGCCAAACACAATGATGGAAATCGATATATCTTGACGTGCATCGATATCCTGGTAAAGTATACGTGGGTGATATCCATCCGGATGAAAACGGGGGCGAATCTCGTAGCGGCGTTCAAGGACATCTTCAAAACCGGGCGCAAACCATTGTATTTGCAAATCGACCAAGGCACGGAATTCCTCAACAGACCGTTCCAACAGTTTCTGAAAGCCCAGAAGCTCTTCTTCTTTCACACCTACAACGAGGCCAAGGATCCGAAAGGTTCAACAGGACACTCAAAGGCCGCATGTATAAATATTTCACCTATAAGAATACAAGGCGGTACATCGATGTTCTCCCGAAACTTTTGAGTGGTTACAATCGAGCCTATCACCGGAGTATACAAAGAGCCCCCGTTATTGTGACCCAACGCAATGAAGCCCAGGTCCGGCTTGTCTTGTACCCCAGGCAATAGCAACGAACGCCGAAGGAGGTGTTCAAGGTCGAGGACCCTGTACGGATCAGTAAAGTCAAGGGCAAGTTCGAGAAAAGTTACTTACCCAACTGGAGTGATGAGCACTTCCTGATTCAACGAGTCTATGAACTGGAAGATCGTCAGGGGAACCGTTGCTAGGGACGTTTTACGAGGCGGAATTACAGCCTGTCGTCAAAACACAGCAAGACTTCTACACGGTGGAGCAGATTTTGGAAAAAACGGAACGTCGACGTGGCAAACTGATTCATTCCGTCAAATGGCAAGGCTGGCCCAGTTCCTTCAATTCCTGGGTCGCGGCTAACCAGATGAAACGACTATAAAGCCAGACACCACCGCCATCATATTTCATTCCACATTCGACCATGAACACGGTGCTATGGATAAACAGCAGCTGCCTCTGAACACAGCGTCTCCCAAAAACGCGCAAAGCGCAAGTGGATTTTGTGGTGACATTGCTAACCCTGCTGGGTGTGTTGTACGGAGGTGTTTTTCACGACGTAGCCTACCTCAGCACTCCACTTAACCGACCTACAACACTAGCCGTGAGTGGCAGTCAAACACCAGTCAACCCCGTGATCGAAACGAGCCCAGTCATCACCACCACATCACGTGTACAAGTCACATCGAGCTCCACACCAAGTATACCGTCCACATCGAGCTCTACACCAAGTCTGAAAATCCGCCGGATTTCATCACTCACAGTGAACGCCCATCGACAACGGCGACCGACGTTGTTGTTGTACCCATCACCACCCCAGTTCACTCGTACCAAATTTACAAGAGCGGGTTACCCCGACAGCGGATACACCTCCAACCATGTACACACGGTGATAACATTTCTTCGCTTGCGTCATCGCGGGACCGACGGGTTGACACTCGTCAGGAAGCTCCTTGAACACGCCGACAACATGGTTACTCCGCCCATTGTCCGAGTCGTATGATGTTACGGAGAGTGGCAGGCAGCGTATGCAGCAATGCCCCACATCACGTTCGTGAAAGGGCTACCTAACCTGACCGATTTGGAACCGGACACCTTGGTGGTTCTGGATGATCTAATGGCGAAGACGGATGCGCGGGTCACCCAACTATTTACCCAAGGCAGCCATCATCTACATTGCGCAGAATCTGTTCAGTAAAAACAAAGAACATCGGAACATCAGCTTAAATGCCCACTACCTGGTGGTCTTCAAAAACCCGAGAGATACCACTCAACTGCTGCACCTGCCGAGACGGGTATATGCTCTTCGACCTGAAGCAAGCCACCCAGACCACCTTCGACTACGGACCGGTATCTTTCCCGCCCGGAGAGACCCACCACGTGTACATGCAAAAATAATGTATACACACGCACAATGGCTCCCCCAGCTGAGGTGTGTGTTTGATGTTTGGGATAATAAAAGAATAAATACAACATCATGGTTGACTTTGTCTCTGAAGTGAACCAATATTCAGCAGGTAGCCTGCAAAAGGATAAAAAGGGCAGGGTTGCGGGTTCTAGCGTTAGCGAAATCGGGTACAACCTGTTAAAATG
Organism: Hanleya hanleyi; assembly: GCA_036873755.1. Lineage (NCBI taxonomy): Eukaryota > Metazoa > Mollusca > Polyplacophora > Lepidopleurida > Hanleyidae > Hanleya > Hanleya hanleyi. Next base: position 15,870 of record JAVTVY010014007.1, read on the forward strand.
CAACGTACAACTGACTCCGACTCAGAAGACCAAGTTGGCCAAGCATAAGACAGGTCTCCGACTATGCTCCAGAAGCGAGTCTCTCAAACCGAAAAGCATAAGGTTTTACGGAAAGGCGACTTTCTCCGGGCCATTTTAGCGCCGTTGGCCGCTTCCGGATTGGGTCCAGTATTGAGCGAACTGTTCGGCCGACAATGAACCACACGAAAAAAACGGTCCTCGTCGAACCTCGGCTCCGTCAAAACCTCCAATCGCCGTATCTCTTTCCACATACGGTGAAGACGATAAACACCCGCGAAGAAGAGATGCGTCAGATCTTACAAAGGCCGGGGTTAAGCGACAATGAGAAAGTGCAATAGTACAATGAGACGCTTCATCGGTACATGGCCTTCATGGACCAATACAAAACCCTCTCTACCGCAGCAGCAGCACCACCACCACACCGTCGAACTCAGCACCGCTCCAACAGCTGCCATTACCAGGGGTACCACTCACAGCCCCACAGTGGGTCGAAGACGAAGTCCTGAAGAGTGTACCTTCATCGATCAAGAGGCAAGCTGGCCTGGTATTACAACGGGTGAAAGATAATCCTAACATGACTTGGAATGATAAAGGCGGACTACTGGTACCGAATCAGGTGGTCCCCGGTATCCACATGACGGATTTAGTGAGTGACCTGATGCCTCAATGCAGATCGCACACGGATCCTCAAGGATGGGAGGTCTTCGCTCAAGGCTTGAAAGACATGCATGTACCACAGGAATTGGTGGGGAACCCCCAGCGCTGGACAGGGATGCAGCTGTCCCAGCAATAGCCGATGCACGCACAACGACAGACGCGACTCCCACATAATTGGGAAGCCGAGTGGGAACCGGAGTCCCGACCCAAAACACCACAAAGGCCGGCAAATTCTTTTCACCCCTATGCAAGATCTATGGCAGGTAGCAAGTCACCGCGACGAACGCGACGCCGGGTACAACCGCCCAACTGGGACAACTATTAAAACCAACAGCAGCAGCAGGAAAGCTCAGTCGCCATGTTTTACCTCGTCCTACCCAGTAACAGGTCGCTCGATGTGTTTCCTGGCAACATCTTGGCCAAGTACGTGACCCAATTACCGCAACCGTTACATTTACCTGAACGATGGGAATGTGGACTCGTGGATATCCAATACCTTTAGACGTGGTACAACGTGCGAGCCAATGAAGTGTTGCACGAGGTGACCTACGAAGGGAAAGACACCCGGCTCATCCCCCAAAAAGGCCAATACGATACCCCCAAGGAGTTCATGCAGTGGCTGACAAGACTGTTGCATTATAACGAATACTTCAAAACCCATAAAAACCTTTCCTTTCAAGAATCACGTGGACTTCGATTACATCGCACACAACGACAAGGCACAGATCACCTCACCACCAACGTGAGTGTCGTACTGTGTCCTATCCTACAGCAAATGCTAACCCGACCTACACGGGTCCATCCGAGGACCATGGCCAGGTCCCGATGGATATGAAGTCGGGTATGTACGGACAATCACATCGTGGGCGATGTCAACACACTTCTGTTACGGGTGGTCCCCATTAAAAAGAAGTATGGAGATCAAGTCACCCACAGTTTCACCCACATGCTCTACCTACCCGTACGACAAACCTACATTAACACTATCACGGTGGATATAATAGGTGACAACTAGATGACCATTCGCATTCGAACGATGAAAAGTGATGCTGACACTTCATTTCCGACAAGCACGTTCTCCCAACTTTGTATGATGAAAGTACCTTACGAGTGCGATGCACGCAGCTATGTGGACTATTATGCCCAACAGGCCTGGAGTAGCCTTCCGGTCTTTAGCGGCGCACGCATGCAACGAGGACATGGGCTGGGGAACATACTCAGGAGCATGGTGACGCGTGGGGTGAAAGCGATCGGCAAACAAGCGGTACGCAGTGGATGCAAGTCGCCGGTGATGTCTTGGGTAGTACGGGCACCCAAAGAAGACTTTGAAACGGCGGGCCAAAGAAGCAGGAGGTGTGTTGGTCGCCAAAGCACAGCGCATCGTAGGGAATAAAAGGCCTCCACCGCCGAGACCACGCATCAGTCTACGATCGACCCAGCGGCGACGCACATCGTAGATCCAGGATATCTTTTCTTAACCCTACCTGGCCTGGGGGGCGAAATGGCCCTCCTATCAAACTTTCTGCGCTATCTTCGGAACGACAAACAATAGAGAGCTGAAACTCCCAGACTTTATAGCTTATCATATTGGGGTCATTTTGAGCATATTTGCATGATCTCCCGTGGAGAGGATTCAAGATAGCGACCATGTGGGGTCTCAAAAAAGTGATGTTTTTGTCATATTTCTTCAAAATATTCGAGGAATCTCTGGCTGCGCTCTATATTTCAACAGGTGGATATTTTTCTCAGCGACAAACTCATCAGTGACTCGACCAACACGTACCCCTATCGAGCCTACATCGGGACGCTGTTGTCGTATGGACGAGAGGCTAAAAAATCTCAGTTGACAGCCGCTTTATTCTACCTGGACTCATCCGAGCACATAGGCACGGTGGACAATGAGGGATATAACAAACGGAAGGCTTTCACCGCGAACGGCGCCTCGGTGGATCTCATGGGTCGACTGCACGCAGACCTCTTCGTGCAAGACCGGTACCTCTTGAACAGGATCCCCATCAAAATCTGACTGGTATGGGCGCCTCCGACCTTCGCCTTGATGGCCACTGACGTAGACGAGCATGTAGCCGACTATAAGATCGTCATCCAAGACGCAGTCCTGTATGTCCGAAAAGTGAAACTGAATCCAGCCGTTCAATTGGGACACCTCAAAGCCTTGGAAACAAAACCAGCCCAGTACACCATCCGACATGTGCAAACCAAAGTGTTCTCTGTGTCTACTGGAAATTCGAGCGCCAACAAAGAAAACCCATTCTTGGGGGAACTACACAAGCGATTGATCCTGGTCTGTGTAGACAATACCAGATTCCGCGGAGCCTACCCAGAGAACACGTTTGACTTTAAACATTTCTGTATCAATTTTGTAGCCCTGCATGTGGACGAACAACAGGTTCCAGCCACGGCCTTAACACCGACATTTGTGCTCTGAAATTTCATTCGAGCCTATGAGAGCCCGTTTACAGCCACCGGTCAAATCAACCAGGACGAAGGGAATATGATCAGTCGGGAGGAATACGCGAACGGGTACATGTTGTTCTGTTTCGATCCGATTTACGGTTGAAAATCCACTTTGCACGAGCCCTCCGGAGCACCGTCAATGTGATCTGCTACGCCCAGTTTGACAACATCATGCAAGTGGACAAGACGCGCAACGTCCTGTGTGACTTTGCCACCTAAGATGGATACCGGCCAGATAACCACCGTGCTGGAGAAATACACAAGGACACGTATGGTCTTTCAAGGGGTGTTCGCCCGAGTTGTGTTCCCATTAGACCGTGTGTATCCTGCTGCTTACTTTCTCAACACGGGCACGATTGATCGGCTCGGTCAACATTGAGTGGCCGTGTACTTGACAGAAGAGTAGGGCGAATACTTCGATCCGTACGGCCTGCCAACCCTCCATTCCGATTTAACAGACTTCATGGATCAAGGCACATAGACGTGGTTTTGGAACAGTCAAGCGTTGCCAAGCCTGACCATTATTGTGTGCGGAGAATATTGTTTGTTCTACCGTCGATATCGAGGAAGAACCTTATCTACCATAGTACAGATGTTTGGCGAGTACCCCAAGGCCGAAGACAGAGATGTACTCGTATATGACTGGGCCCGTTCCGGCCTTAAGTTCTATCGGTTTCAATGTACAAGCCCCCTGTTCTGGGCTTCAGTTTTTACGTGGTTGTTCTCACGTTGTTGTTGTTGTTCATTATTGAATAAAAAAATGAGATCTCACCAAAAAAACCTGTCTTGTGAGTTTTCTGTGTGAGCATAAAATAAGTGGCCATGAATGCCCAATGCTTCAACAGACATGTGGGGATTCGAATGTTAACCAAACTGGTCAGTCAATGAATAGGCTGAGAAAGTAGCAAATCAGTGGCCTAGGATGGGGCCAAATGTAACCAATGAATGTCCAGAAAACAAAGCGAGAGCACTGCAGTAAAACAGAGAGCCAATGAAATCAGCCCACAGAGCATGTAAATATTTTGGTCTAGGTTAAAAGCGGGCATTCCAGCACAACATTTTGACGAGGAAGGAAGATGGCAACAGGTGGAGTGAAAAACTATAGAGTTCGAGACCAGAAAGACGGCGAGTGGAGACTCGTCCAACACCTAAGTTTATTATTATTACTAAGTTTCATGTATTTTTTCGTGCCAATACGGTTCTGGGGAAAACGGAGGGTTCCCCACTCCCCATTTAACATGTGCATAGTGCTGGTGATATTGTTGGGAACCCTGTGCATTGATTATGAATGACGGACTAGACGCTTGTAATTCCATGGGTGCTTCGGGAGGGCGCATAAAAGCTATCTATTAGCGAGAGGGACGGACATTGCCGTAAGGGGACCTTTGAACTTTTGACCCTGATGTGGCCTGTGACCTTTTGGCGCGGATGTGACGTCATAGTGACGTCAGACTATCCGCGTATTTGAAGTCTCGGGACGACTGAACCGCGGAAGCTTCTCCCCACGACCGCATCACCGCCAGACCGCATCACTAGGGAGGAATACTCGCTCCGTGACCTGCGCACTTCCGGTTCCCGCGCAGGCGTGCGGCCGGATAACCCGCGCAGGCGTGCGGGCGGGTGGGCCGGGGGAAACCCGGTGGGAAACCCCGGATGTTGAAGAGGTCCCGGATGTTGAAGAGGTCCCGGATATTGAAGAGGTCACGGATGTAAAGACGAAGGGACGACGCACTCCACTTCAAAGGGTGAAAACCCCACTGGGAAACCCGGACGTTGAAGAGGTCCCGAATGTTGAAGGTCAGCACAAATCATCCACGCATACGTCTAAGGTCTAAGGAAAAATTGGAACTCTTCTGTCTTCGGAGGTAGTTGATAGGCAGGCCCCGATAAGCCCGGAGGCCGATATTAACCCCCACTAGGCATGGTTGGTAGGAGTTTTCTCCTATTGTTGCGGTGAAATCCGTGTTCCGCATCTTATATTTTCGGGGGACAAATCTTCAATTTACACACACCCACCCTCCTCTCTCAGCGGGCCCCGATAAGCCGGGAGACCGATATTAACCCTTTTGGATAGGGTTGATAGGAATTTTCTCCTATTTTAGGGGTAAAGTCCGTGTTCCACTTTTTATATTTTCGGGACAAATCCTAATTTTTCATACACCCACTCCCCCACCCTACCTCTATCAACAGGCCCCGATAAGCCCGGTGGACCGATATTAGCCCTTTTGGATAGGGTTGATAGGGGTTTTCCCCTATTTTAGGGATAAAGTCCGTGTTCCGCTTTTTATATTTTCGGGACAAATCCCAGTTTCACCCATGGCTAGATGGCCCTGGAGGAGCGCTTCACTTTGACACCTCACTCGACCCAATCGGTCCATTCTCGCCGAACATTTCGAACATTCCAGATGATTCTCACGAAAACCCACGTATTTTGGACTACATTCTGTCCGTGGAAGCTTCTCCCCACGACCGCATCACCGCCAGACAGCATCACCGTGGAGCAATACATCTCTCTAAGGTCACGTGACCATCGTCCTATTCACGCAGACCGGAAGTGACTTCATACACTTGCGCAGAAAACACTTGCGCACACAGACCCAAAAAACCCTCAAGAACCCGGATGTAAAACGACCCAGATATAGGTCAACCAGTCATACTCAGGTCACGCCCCATTCAAGCAGACCGAAAGTGACGTCATACATGAGGTCACACTTGCGCGGAACACTCCAGCGCACACCACACCACTTTCTGTTTCTCGCGCTTGCGCAGTGACGAGCCAATGCGTCCAACAGCACTCTATATACTACTGACGGAAAACTAATTATTTGCATATGATAGTTGATAAAGATAAATATTTCATAAAATATTCCTCGATTATATAAGATTTTCGGCTTTTTATACGGATAGAAACGAATATATTTAAACAAAACGAACTTGTTCATGTCAGCGGAGAGTGGGAAAATTCAGCAGCGGTTCATATGTTCGCCTTCGGATTGGACAGGTGATATAATTTATCTGAGGGACTGTGCATGTAAACTGTGAACGCAGCGTGTACCGTAATAACACCTGGAAAATATGAATACAAACTAAAACTTGGTGTTTACATTCTCACTAAATAAAAACTTAAATGTCCGTCAAAATGTCAAACTGCGACATTAGACTGATTGTGCCTCCCTTGTTTTTCCCCATACAGAAAGGAATACACAAGGAAGCAACCAGTCGATACTACCTCAACAAAGATGAAGATGAGTGTGCTTTCATGCGAGGAGAATGATTTCCTCAGACGTCATTTTCTTCCACAACAACAATTTTGGTCTCACTTGGTTTTGTTTTACCTTGATTTGCTGTAGTTATATTTTAAGATATATGCCATAATTTGTCATAGTCGAAGACCACAATTGGATCGCTTGAATGTCAGGAATTTAGCCTCGACCGAAGTTACAATAACAACACGACAGTGGTAACGGATACCGGAGAACAACAACAACCCCCACATTTGCATTCCGCCTTACCAGACGCCGTTTTTTGATTTATTACTTGGGAGCTGATTTTTTTTTTTAACTTGAAGACATCTTGGAGATTGAAATAAAATTGACTTGATGTGACATCTTGGTGATTGAAACTGATTATTGGAATCTTGGAGCTGATCATTGAGAACTGATTTGCTGACTTGAAAATATTTTAGCCTGGGCTTTTTGGAACCTGTCCTGTCCTGAGGGGGGGTACGAAATTGTGCCCCTAATTATTTTTCTTACCTTTTGAGCTAGGGAGCTGAGACTTACCACGCTATACCCTTGGGTCAAGCTCTATCAGAAAGTGTAAAAACATCCAAGATGGCCGTCACAGTGACGTCATTTTCAAAAAAGGCATTTTTTGGTCGATTTTTCGGTCAGATTTTGCGAATTTTTCATTTATGCCATTTCTCCGTTAAAAAGTGCATGATAAATTAGTAAATATTAATATGATGTGAAATAAAAAAGTTTTTGCCCACTTTTCATCGCGGAAAAGGATTTTTTTTTGAAGAAATATAACAAAAACACCACTTTTCTGGTACCCCAGGTGTCCGCCATCTTGAATTTACCCATGATCGGGGGTTATGCAAATAGGCTCAAAATGACCCCAATATGATAAGCTATAATGTCACGGTAGGGTTAATTCTTGGACCATACCATGGTCGGTCACCATCAGTCATAATTTCTGCAGACTATCATCAGAGAAGTGATCGAGTCTCAGCGGATTCCAGAGGACGTCAGTGTCTTTGTAATTCTTTTTTCTTCTCTCTGCCTGAGGGCATTCATGCAATCCGAAACACATGGACGAAAGCCCACTTGAACACAATTTTGCACTTTGGTGGTTCGCGCATACACGTCTTCATGACGGTAACATCGTTGGATCATTTGTACATGGCATGAAGTAATCCGTGGAGTCACAGCCACTGAATACACGACAGACAATCAAGGCTTCGCACATTTCTGGTTCAAGAGCGCCCGTGAGACTATGTTTCCCAAACATTGTTTTGACCATGTCTTAACCCTATCTGGCCTGGGATTTTTTCTTACCCCTTGAGCTAGGGGCTTGTAACTTACCACAATATACCCTTGGGTCAAGCTCTACCGGAAAATGTAAAAATATCCAAGATGGCCGCTTTGATGACTCCACAGTGACGTCATTTTCAAAAACGGCATTTTTGGTGGATTTTTCCGTCAGATTTTCCGATTTTTTTTATTTATGCAATGTCTCCGCAACCACTGCATGATAAATTAGTAAATATTAATGTGATGTGAAATAAACAGTTTTTGCCCACTTTCCATTGCGGGAAAGCAGAAATTTTGAAGAAATATGACGAAAACGTCATATTTCTGGTACCTCACTTGGCCACCATCTGGAATTTACCCATGATCCTCCTCTCGGGGGTTATCCAAATAGGCTCAAAATGACCCCAATGACCCGAGATAGCGCAGGAAGTTTAGTAGGTGGGGAGTCATTTTGCCCCCTCCCCCCCCCCCACGAGGCCTGCCTGGTAGAGAGCAGTTTAAATAGCGTGGCTCATTCCAGTTGTCATCACTGCAATATCAGTGTCCCGGGACTTCAAAAATCACTGTGATGAAACTATGATGGCATAAGCATCATGTAGAAGCAAGCGGCTATCTGCCTCTTCAAGGATGCAAGCAGCTCTTCAAATGATAAGAGGTTATTTGAGTTCTCTCGTCTCTCGGGTGACACTATTTCCCACTGCAGTGGTCAAATAAGGTTATCTGACTCTCTCGCGTAATCTTTACTACTCCCAGGTTCTCACAAGAACTTTTTTCAAGTCTCCTTTGAACTTCGAAACGAATTTATTAACTGATTGTCGATTCTTTGGTTTTCTGAAAGAATGGACGTTTTCAGCGATCTTATTGCGGATACTGTGCGGCGATCTCTCTCAGTATTCTTGGTTGATATATCTGGGTAAGTGTCTACAATCCAGTAAACTCGCGAAGTCCCCCGTTCCGTGTATAATGGGGGTGAAAACAAGCCTTGTCAGGCCCTTGTAATTCATCGTACTATCCGCTTTCAAAGCCCTCAGTGCTTCCATTCCGACTATACTTGAACAGTTCTATTAGTGATACATTCCGACTTTGTCAAATTACCAACAAACGACCAAACGTATCACGTGATGACTTCAATAGCAGGCGTCAGATCAGACATTCAATATTCAGCCGTCGTCCATAAAAGAATTTCCGCGTCAATAATCGAAAGACCTATTTTGTATCATCTTCTCTAGCCAAGTCGACGTACATCACGTTGCTCTGTACATTGCCTTGGTATACTTCTCTAGTAAAGTTGGAACGTTAATCCTCATTGCTGATTGGATGCAGAGATGGCGTGCTGCATCCAATCAGAATGCGCGTTACGTAGTAGTTGGTTTCCCAAGATGGCGGCCCCCACTAAAAATGAGTTGTGTCGAATGTGCGGGGAAATTCTACCGAAAAGATACAGGAAGAGCACTTTCGCGGCCACTTTTGGTGTTTCTGATCAATTGAATCAGATTTTGAGACACGCTGCAAGGTCGAACGATAACGAATTGCCTCGCGTGTGTGCCGACTTGAGATTGAAGGGGAACAACTTCTGGTGGCAAAAAGTCTCTCGCCGTTAAAACTTTCACTAGGTGGCGCAGAGCAGTATTCCTCTGCCACCAGCCAAGAATGTCAAGGCAGCGTAGAGAGCTTCGCGAGGTAGTTGACTTGGCTGGTGAAGATGATTTTGTATGACAGATTGCATCAATTATATAATGAGGTGGCTTAGCAAAAAGATCGTGACACGCTGGACCAAAGCACCAAGCCTGGCACATCCATCACTTGCGGCATACAGAACAATATCAGAAGGGGTGCCCGTTGCTCTGGGCCGTGTGACGCCCTCTGTCCTCCAAAAGAGCATCTAAGGGGAAATATTATCATTGAAAAAATAGTTGGCTTCCCAATAGATTCGTGATTCTCGTTATCCTTGAGGCTAGGAAGCTGAAACTTGCCACCTTATATCTTTTGTTCCAGCGTAAAATGTAACAAAATTAAAGATTGCCTCTATGATGATGTCACAGTGACGTCATATTATGAAATTAAGACATTTTATTGACGATTTTTTTGGATCGATTTTTCAAATTTTGTATTTGTGCCATTTTCTTCTCCCAAATTGCCTTGTAAATCAGTAAATAATCATCTGATATGAATCAAAATATTATTATGCACTTTCACGTGGACAAAATACATCAATTTTGAAGAAAATATGACAAAACCACAACTGTCGTCCATTCTGAATTTATCCATGACGCTCTTCTCCGAGAATTAAATGGCCCTAATATGATTTGCTATATGGACACAAATTGCCAGCTCTCAACAGTTCCGAGCATCAGTGAAAAGTTTATTGGGAAGAGCGTGGGGGTGGGGGATGAAGCTGAATCCAACAATAACAATTGAACACAGGATCCTCCCTATTCAGTATCATTTTTCTATTGGGTGCGCCTGCAGAACCGGCATATGATTGGAGTAGTGTACGGGTGCTGAACCATGCACATGTAAATGTGTAAATATGATGGTATTGTCACCCAGTGAGAATAAGGTGTAGTTTCAGACCCCTCCCCCAATCTACCTCTGAACCCGAAGTCGTCCTAAGCACTCTCAGTCATGTCAATAGCGACTGATAGAAGTAAACGTGTCATTTTAATGGTAATTTCATGTTCCTGTCCCTCAATGAGCGTTAAATGCACTTTCCAATCCTTTTCCTGTGTCTATTCACTCTCTGAGAGCCCTATAGTTATCCTGAAAATGTTTGACAGACTTTTGGCCGAAAAAAACCCCCAACATTGCGGTGGTATTCCCACAACTATCTTGACAAAGTTCCATGAACATTCGACGAAAGCTGTGTTCATTCAATAGCAATATATAGACAAGGGCTATAACATGTTACTTGTATGTTGCATGTTCTCGGGCATTAAATGTCCTTTTCTGCCCATACAGCTCTGTTAGCTATCCTGACGTAATTTGATGACCTTCCAATAAAAAATCCCGGCCTCCAACAGGCGTAAGATGCCCTTTTTGGAATTGTTCTTTTTAGTTTCACCCTCACCGACTCCAACACTCTTCAGATGAAGGTTCGTACCATTCCGTCCAAAATCTTTGGCTATATACGGCGTTCACAAATATACAAACAGAGACAAGTCCCCGGCCCGTGTAACACTTGTTAATTCAGCTATTCTTCTCTCGAACTTAAAAGTAGAAAGGATGAAATTGGAGCAATATGCAAGAGGTGGGGAAAATTGACGATTGGCGACTAAAAAGCAGGACTTAACAGGACTTAACAGGAAAGCTTCGCTCGGCACCTCACCTGCATACCCGAGAATACGGTGGATTCTCGGTCGTAGCCTTACTATCTCAGCCAAACTTTTATTGCAGCTGTTAATATGGATACTATGAAGTATCCCCACGGCCCCTAGCAACGGCTTAAGCGGAATTAGGCTAGCTCGTGAGCGGTGATGACAGATCAACTCAAACAAATAACTCATCGGATGTTAATGGATGAGCATCGAGGGCGTCTGATGAAGTAAACGCCTCAACATGGGGTGAACCTGGTAAATGCAAGAATACCCTAAAAAAACTGTCCAGTCTTGGGCATTTCCATCTCCCCCCCCCCCATTTTACGAGATGAAAAACTGATTTGTCAAGTTTTACATGGATCAGGGGCGATTGTTTCCTTTTACACAGGCGATTATGTAAACCTAATTGGTATAGGTGGTTGCAGCCACCCGGCTCTCCCTTCTCAAAGAACTTTCTCCTGATACTTCAAAATGAAGAAACGTCGAGAGCTGTAACTTAGAGCAGTTATAGCTTATGATACTGATGTTATTTAAGCCTGTTGCATAAAACTCGGAGCAACAGCTTCATGAGTAAATTCATAATCGATAACATTAGGGTGTACCAGAAAGTTCTGTTTTCCTCGTATTCCTTCAAAATTAATGTGTTGTTCTTCGTAAAAGTGCTCAAAAGTATTTATCTCAAATAAGACGATTATTTACTAATTTACCAGGCAGTTTCAGCAAAGAAAATTCCACAAATAAAAAATGGGGAAAATCGGTCCGAAAAATCGTCCGCAAAATGGCTTATTTTGGGAATATGATGTCACTGTGATGTCATCATGGTCGCCATCTTGGATTTTGTGACATTTTCTGGTAGCGCTTAAACAAGTGATACAGTGTGGCAAGTTTCAGCTTCCCAGCCTGAAGGATAATGAAAATATAGAAGCTGTTTCGAGGCTAACTATTCTTTAAATAATAATATTGCCCCTCAGATGCCCTTTTGCGGGCCAGAGGGCACCACAGAGCCCAGAGCAAAGGGCACCCCTTCTGATATTGTTCTGTATGCTTCAAGTGATGGATGTGCCAAGTTTGGTGCTTTGGTCCAGCGTGTCACGATCTTCCCAAAATATGGCCCTAAGCCACCTCACTATTACAAATGTGTATGAAATAGAAATAATAAAAACTGACGTCTCTTTAAGAGACTTGGATGATTTGTTTTCGTTCATGGAGGCGAATGATTTCAATTTCGTGTTTGGTAGAAGCCCTGTTGCCAATCAGCGAATGTCTTCACGACTGATTCTCCTGCAGTCGTGCAGTCATTAATTGATCCGCAATCTCTTTTGTAGAATTCCTACCGGAAGCAAAATGACTCATCTTCTCATCTACAAGGGCTTAGTAGTATATAGAGTGGATTTAAAGTCAACTTCTCCCCGGATGTGACTATGACGTCACAGCTTCCTATGGTGGCGCCATCTGTACACTTTGGATGCAAGGGAGGTCACAGAGGTCAAGTGCACTATAGTTCCGGCAACCTTTGACCTCGAATTCTTCCGCGGTGATGCGGTCTGGTGGTAATGCGGTTGCGGGAGAAAGCTTCCGCGGACAGAAAGTAGTCCCATGGGTTGAGGAGACAACTCGAATGTTTGGCCGCCATCTTGAATTTTTGCCTCGTCTCATGTCACGGTAAATTGAGCAACATTACCCTCAAAAAACCCTCACATTACCCTAAAAAAAACCTCTAAGACATATAATAATAATAAAGATACCATATAGGTGTTGTACGATCTTATTATGACGAGTCTAGCATCAGTGCCACCCCAGGGTTGAGCGTTTATTGTCCGATATGTCTCCGCAAAAAATAAACAAACAAAATGGCGGCATGTTGGAAAATGGCGGCATTTTAGTCGGCCATGTTGGAAAATGGCGGCATTTTACTCGGCCATGTTGGAAAATGGCGGCATTTGAGTCGGCCATGTTGGAACATGGCGGCATTTTAGTCGGCCATGTTGGAAAAATGGCGGCATTTTAGTCGGCCATGTTGGAAAATGGCGGCATTTTAGTCGGCCATGTTGGAAAATGGCGGCATTTTAGTCGGCCATGTTGGAAAAATGGCGGCATTTTAGTCGGCCATGTTGGAAAATGGCAAAATGCTCCGATTGGGTCGAGTGAGGTATCAAAGTGAAGCATTCGTGAAGGGGTATCTAATGGGCTGAGTGTGGGGTTGCAATATTGGCATTTTGCGCATGCGCGGTGGCCCAAGGGTATGGAAATAGACGTTTTGGGATCGAGCGGGGTTTCTAATGGGCCGATGGAGTTGAGTGAGGTATCAAAGTGAAGCCTAGGTGAAGGAGCATCTGATGGGCTGGGTGGGTGCATGTAAAATTTTTCCTGACAAAAAAACGGAACACGGACTTTATCGAAAAATCCGGGAAAATGCCTATATGGGGGTATATCGGTCGCCGGGCTTAACGGGGCTTGCCTATCAATAGAGTTATCTCCCCCTAGTTCCAGGGTGGGTGTATGTAAAATTTTTCCTGAAAAAATACGGAACACGGTAATTCTAAATTACGGGAAAATGCCTATATGGGGTATGGGGGGTATAGGACCCATGTTTGTCCCCCTGGGAAACCTACTTCTCGACATTTGCGGTAGGGTTGTTTGGATTTGTTTTTCACGTCTCGTCATTTAGAACATGATAGGAAGTGTCCCGGAGCGAATCGGTGAAATTTTTGAAAAAGTACGATATAGCCCCATATATGCCCATACTAGGTGATGTAACTATGACGTCACAGCTGCCTATGGTGGCGCCATCTGTACACGTTGGATGCAAGGGAGGAAACGAGGCGGTGGGGAGGTCACAGAGGTCAAGTGCACTATATTTCCGGCAACCTTTGACCTCGAATTCTTCCGCGGTGATGCGGTCTGGTGGTAATGCGGTTGCGGGAGAAAGCTTCCGCGGACAGAAAGTAGTCCCATGGGTTGAGGAGACAACTCGAATGTTTGCCCACCATCTTGAATTTTTGCCTCGTCTCATGTCACGTTAAACTGAGCAACATTACCCTCAACAAACTCTCACATTACCCTCAAAAAACCCTCTAAGACATATAATAATAATAAAGATACCATATAGGTGTTGTACGATCTTATTATGACGAGTCTAGCATCAGTGCCACCCCAGGGTTGAGCGTTTATTGTCCGATATGTCTCCGCAAAAAATAAACAAACAAAATGGCGGCATGTTGGAAAATGGCGGCATTTGAGTCGGCCATGTTGGAACATGGCGGCACTTTAGTCGGCCATGTTGGAAAAATGGCGGCATTTTAGTCGGCCATGTTGGAAAATGGCGGCATTTTAGTCGGCCATGTTGGAAAATGGCGGCATTTTAGTCGGCCATGTTGGAAAAATGGCGGCATTTTGATTTCCATGGAATTGACACCAATTCATCGAAATGCAGCGACGCCCGTCAACGCCCGTCGTTACGCCTTAACGCCCGTCTCAACGCCTTAACACACTCTCTTAACGCTTTAACGTCGTTTAATGATGCGTTCAAACAAATGTTGCTTTTGTGCTATTGCTCTGACATACGCCGCTTTCCAGGTCATGTTGGATCCGCCATTTTGGAGCCACCATGTTGGATCCGCCATTTTGGAACCGCCGGTGGAAACCTTTACACCGCGCGCGCCGGTAACGACGGGCGTTGACGGGCGTCGCTGCATTTCGATGAATTGGTGTCAATTCCATGGAAATCAGAGCTTCTGAGCTAATTCACCAGGGCGTTGAAGCGTTAAACTAAGCGTTGACGGGCGTTACTGTCTATAAAAGCGAGCGTATTTCCAAAAACACGCACAGTCGACGTTCATCCGTCAACATGACTTATACTTGCTCTGAGTGCGAACGCGCTTTCACCAGACATTACGATATGATGCGACACCAGAAAACTATACATGGGATTGAAGACTCTGAGGAGTCCGTTGAGGCGGATGCTGATACAGAGACTGCTGAGAGTGTACCGACTGATACCGAAACAGAGATTGCCGAGAGTCTATCTAGTGATGCGGGGAGCTTGACCTCAGATAGTCAGCATACGTCCGTGGAAAGTGAGGCAGAACCTACCTTCTGGGATCGTATTGTGACAGCAGCTATCAATACTTACGCTGCAGCGATTGAAGACGCCGGAGAGGATAATTTACAACAGACGTACACCCAAATGCGCCCCCGCATCAGGAAAACAGCCATGGCGATCTATGAACCGTATACCTTACTACCGCTTGAAATGAAAGGCGATCCCACGCACAGGTCCATCATGAAGACCAAGCGTCACTTGGAAGAGGCTATGGGGCTACCACCCACCGAGGCCCTGGAAAATGCGATCAGAATGCGCAAACAACTGTTTCAGGACATGCTGCCCGAAGAATATCCAGGCCTGTCCGACGATGATTAGAATAAACGGTTCAGAGCGAACATGGTCGAAGATGGAACTTGCTGAAATGGCGACTTCTGATTGGACAAGAATACATCTAACGGACAGGAACGAATATGACAGATGCAAATGGTGGCCTCTTTTTGAGTTGTAAACATACCCAACGCGGCTCCCCCAGCGTGGGTATGCTGTAACATTGGGGAAAATAAACTATATGAAAAAACTTGATGTTGTTGTTGTTGTTCTCTCATGTGTCATCGTTGTTGTTGTTGTTGTTCTCTCTCCGGTCTATATCATGGCGTCAAGACGTTATGTTAGAGCGTTAAGGCGTAACTACGAGCGTTGACGGGCGTCACTGCATTTCGAAGAATTAGTGACAATTCCATGGAATATCTAGAAAAGCAGAACTTCTGAGCTATTTCACCAGGGCGTTGAAGCGTTAAGCTTGGCGTTGGCGGGCGTTGCTACAAGATGACACCTCATACGACGCATTCGGACCAGGGATGGTCCCTCTCTACACCAAATACCTTCCTTCACTACCCCAAAATGCCCACTTTCGCTACTACTCGTACCGATGACGTCACCGATGACGTCACAGATGCTGTGGAGATCCCTCAAATCGAAGTCTACACCCCGAGTGCTACAACATGACACCTTCCAGGACGCATTGAACCAAGGATGGTCCATCTCTACCCCAAATACCTTCCTTCACTACCCCGAAATGACCACTTTACTTACTACAACCAACTGCGCATGCGCAGATTGACGCGACTTGCATTTAAAACCACGCCATTCTGACTCTACCCCACACAAGCTTCACTTTGACACCTTCCACGACCCATTCGGACCCATAGCGGTGCATCTCTAACCCATACACACCCACACCCCCAAAACTGCCTGATTTCTATACTACGGACAACGTACGAACCATTAGTGTAGTCAAGTGCTCCTGCATGAGAGCTTCACAATAAGACCTCACTCGACACCATCGGACCATTAGTGGCCCACACAGACTCCAAAACGTCCACCCCGTATGGACCTATACACCCATAGCCATGCAGTATAGGCCTATGGGCCTACCCAGGCCGCGGTGACTTTTTTCAAAAATTTCACCGTTTCGCTCCGGGACACTTCCTATCATGTTCTAAATGACGAGACGTGAAAAACAAATCCAAACAACCCTACCGCAAATGTCTAGAAATAGGTTTCCCAGGGGGACAAACATTGGTCCTATACCCCCAGTATGGGACTATAGTATATGGGTCTATATGGGTCTCGGTGACTTTTTTCAAAAATTTCACCGTTTCGCTCCGGGACACTTCCTATCATGTTCTAAATGACGAGACGTGAAAAACAAATCCAAACAACCCTACCGCAAATGTATAGAAGTAGGTTTCCCAGGGAGACAAACATTGATCCTATACCCCCAGTATGGGCCTATATGGGGCTATATCGTACTTTTTCACAAATTTCACCGATTCGCTCCGGGACACTTCCTATCATGTTCTAAATGACGAGACGTGAAAA
Source organism: Hanleya hanleyi (assembly GCA_036873755.1). NCBI lineage: Eukaryota > Metazoa > Mollusca > Polyplacophora > Lepidopleurida > Hanleyidae > Hanleya > Hanleya hanleyi. Next base: position 32,798 of record JAVTVY010014007.1, read on the forward strand.
ACAAATCCAAACAACCCTACCGCAAATGTCGAGAAGTAGGTTTCCCAGGGGGACAAACATGGGTCCTATACCCCCCATACCCCATATAGGCATTTTCCCGTAATTTAGAATTACCGTGTTCCGTATTTTTTCAGGAAAAATTTTACATACACCCACCCTGGAACTAGGGGGAGATAACTCTATTGATAGCCAAGCCCCGTTAAGCCCGGCGACCTATATACCCCCATATAGGCATTTTCCCGGATTTTTCGATAAAGTCCGTGTTCCGTTTTTTTGTCAGGAAAAATTTTACATGCACCCACCCAACCCATCAGATGCCCCTTCACCTAGGCTTCACTTTGATACCTCACTCAACTCCATCGGCCCATTAGAAACCCCGCTCGATCCCAAAACGTCTATTTCCATACCCTTGGGCCACCGCGCATGCGCAAAATGCCAATATTGCAACCCCACACCCAGCCCATTAGATGCCCCTTCACGAATGCTTCACTTTGATACCTCACTCGACCCAATCGGAGCATTTTGCCATTTTCCAACATGGCCGACTAAAATGCCGCCATTTTTCCAACATGGCCGACTAAAATGCCGCCATTTTCCAACATGGCCGACTAAAATGCCGCCATTTTCCAACATGGCCGACTAAAATGCCGCCATTTTTCCAACATGGCCGACTAAAATGCCGCCATGTTCCAACATGGCCGACTCAAATGCCGCCATTTTCCAACATGGCCGAGTAAAATGCCGCCATTTTCCAACATGGCCGACTAAAATGCCACCATTTTCCAACATGCCGCCATTTTGTTTGTTTATTTTTTGCGGAGACATATCGGACAATAAACGCTCAACCCTGGGGTGGCACTGATGCTAGACTCGTCATAATAAGATCGTACAACACCTATATGGTATTTTTATTATTATTATATGTCTTAGAGGGTTTTTTGAGGGTAATGTGAGAGTTTGTTGAGGGTAATGTTGCTCAATTTATCGTGACATGAGACGAGGCAAAAATTCAAGATGGCGGGCAAACATTCGAGTTGTCTCCTCAACCCATGGGACTACTTTCTGTCCGCGGAAGCTTTCTCCCGCAACCGCATTACCACCAGACCGCATCACCGCGGAAGAATTCGAGGTCAAAGGTTGCCGGAACTATAGTGCGCTTGACCTCTGTGACCTCCCCGTGACCTCCCCACCGCCTCGTTTCCTCCCTTGCATCCAAAGTGTACAGATGGCGCCACCATAGGCAGCTGTGACGTCATAGTTACATCAGGGGAGAAGTTGACTTTAAATCCACTCTATATACTACTGGGCTTATCCAGTTGTTGATACATGTCTCAACACGCTACACAGGAGATTCCTCATCCGCAACACGTTTCTGACTAGCAAACATTTTCCTATGTCTGGAACCAGAGAAAGAAGTTCTTGACATCTCATGACATAACAAGTATTAACCTCGGTCCGCTGCTAGAACCATCCACTTAAAAACCGCTGCACGATTTCCTCGGGATTTGATATCACAATTTGCAGTCACGTTGATTGGTCGTGTAGACTGCGAGCGAATGTATTTGTCACTGATCTTTGCACTGCAAATTCACCTCTCATTAGACAAGCGTGTACATGAGGATGAGTTTGAGAGAGGTTCATCATGGCGAAGACATACATGTATGCAGAAAATGGAATCTGTCTTGTTGGAACTCATCTTGTGTTATTATTATTATTATTATTATTATTATTATTTCATACATATTTGGAGTTGATGCTAACTGTCATACGAAATAGGGAGTTCAATTATTATACGTGATATTTCGTTTATGGACGGCGACTGAGTATTGTATATGGGACCTGGTGCATGTTATCTTTGTCCTATGCAGCAAACCAATACAAGGTATCATCTCCAGCTAACCGTGTCAGTGTAGATTCCAATCTGCCTCATTGATTGGTCGAATGAAATGCAACAGCAAGTCAACAGGATCGATATTTGAAGACAAAAACTCATCGTTTGGACCTAGTGACGAGTGACGAGCAAATCTGTTTGAAACAATATTCCGTGAGCACTACTCACGAAGATGCCCGTTGCCAATACAATCTGCTTGGGTTCTGTTTCAGCTGTTCCACAGCCCACGCCAGTGATCCTACGTCAAGAGATGTCTCCTGATTGCGCGTTCTACCGAATAAATATAACCCATCGAAATCCACAAATGCCCATTGCAACCAGCTTGAACCAAGTTGCTGATCATTTGACTAAATCTGAGTAAACAACAACGCCGGCTAAATTTGATGGGGCCAACAGGTTAGGTTGATATCCTACTGGAGATATTGTGCCTCTGTTGTGGTATAGTGTCTCATGTGTGGCATAGTGCTTTATAATTGGTGTATAGACAATTTTTTTTAGCTTTTTGTATATTCATGCAGTAAATCAGACAATCAGACCAGTAAATCAGACAATCAAACCAGTAAATCAGACAATCAGACCAGTAAATCAGACAATCAGACCAGTAAATCAGACAATCAGACCAGTAAATCAGACAATCAGACCAGCATGTGAACCGTAATTCAATATTCAGCCGTTGGTCATTAAAGAAAATCGTCATCCAAAGATCCAAAGATCTAATTCATATAACAGCATCAGAACCAAATTTTAAAAAATAAATAAATAAAACAATCAACAAAATCAACAACAAAAAAACCCCAAGACGTACCAATATATCCAAGACGGATAGGCTTTACTATCGTTCACATGGTCATTCTTTAAGAAATTATTATCACAAGGCAGACAGTTTATACATTTAAATCAGACCGTCCATTTTATTTTTCATTCAGGTTCAAGAGATCAATCTCAGTATATTATTATCCTAGCAGGCCCTCAACATAACTGTATAATCCGTTATAGCATCCTATTTTCTTCAGCTGATTTTCGCATTCTTTGATCCAATCTCATATTTATAGCTTGATGAAGCGACCACTGTCACACTAATCCACCTCTTTCGGGGAGGAGGAAGGGGATAACATTATCTATTTTCGCTGAGGCTTAAGCTTGAATAGCAATCCCCAGACTAGAGTATCTGTGCAGTGATGTGAATTTGTTAGTGAAAGATAATAAAGCCATAAATGTGTCTGAGTACAGTTGATAGCACGCCTTTTCATTTCGAACAGAAACTGTGCTCAAATGTGGTATTACCCAACTGAGGTATGATACCCCTATTATTATGACAAACCTTAACCCTATCTGGCCTGGGCGATTTGGGGTGTATCGCAGCCTTGTTGAGGGGGGGGGGGCACTTTATATATTTTCTCTACCACTAAGTCTAGAGCGCTGAAACTTACCACACAGTATCTTGGGTTCAAACGCTACCGGAAAATGAAAAAAATCCAAGATGGCCGCCATGATGACGTCACATTTTTCGAAATCTTCATTTTCAGATTTTTCTCTCGAAGAAAATCTAATAAAATAGAGAATAATTATCTTTGCATAAATAAAATAGTTTAAAGACCTTTTAGGCAAGGAAAATGTGAAGAAATGGAGCGAAAAGATTGAAAAACACGATTTTCGCGGATACCACATGGCCGCCATTTTGAATTTACCCATGATCTTCTGCCCGGTTGTTATTGAAAATAGGCTCAAAATGACCCCAATAAGATAAGCTTAAAAGTCGAAAAGTGTCAGCCTCCTCGGTTTTGTCGTTTCGGAGCAGCAGAGAAAAGTTCACTAGGGGGGGCACTTTCCCCCCCCCCCACCGGCCAGGTAGGGTTAACAAAATTTCAAAGGATCCCAAGAACACATATCACCGCAGGGATGATGATATGTGAACATCAGTTGTGTACAGTCCACTTTCTGTATTCCCATCACTCCCATATTAAGAGTCATTAATTGTGGGACTTTAAATTTTCCATTCCAAATTGCTCTAATAAAACATTTCCTTTTGATCCCAGCAAGATGAAAGTTCAGCCACATTTATTTTCATTCGTGACGTCTGACTACTGAATTTTGGATCTGACCCTTGCATCCGAAGTCTGTATGGAAACCACTTGTGCAAACGAACTTGCACAACAGAAACCCTAAAATACCAGGACTCCACTATGGATCGATGTTTGGCGGTAATTGCATTAGAAAAGAATGACTATTAGCTCTCAGATATCCTAAGACTATTTAATTCACCAAGGAACATAAAATCACTTGTAATCATCAGAATCTTCTTATAATTAGCTGTGTACTTGTGCAATACGTTATATCGTCTATTATGATTAAATATTTAACTGTAGATCAATGTAGATACTAGGATATATTAAGGCCAAAGAATGGGGAGTCGACTTTGAAATTTACTCTTGACAAATTCAATACCATATCAACATTATCATATAGATATGGTGAGATTACACACCATAGTCATTCTCAAGTTATATTCTACTAACACTGGTTGCTGGAAGCCTTATTTTTCGCAAGCTAAATTAGATAATGGCTTTCGGATTTATCAGACCACTGGCGGACACTTTTCTATTCCAATATGTTTTCATCTACGAGCAGGATAACCGAGAATAAGAAAATGATTTGTAGTGATTCCTATTATTATAGCATTAACCAGACAAATCCTGTTTATGTCTAGAGCGCATGTTTCTCAGCATCTGCCGTAATAGAAATACTTAAATGAAATTGATGGATAAGGATAATATTAACTTTAAAGAGTACAATTGTTAACAGATATTTTAATTGAATTATGTGTTTTCCAAATCTTTGAAGGAATCTGACAGCAATGAAGGAACGATGAGGTAAGTTTGCCTCGTGACCATGGCTGGTCATGCTAAGTAGTAGGTAGAGTTGATTAAATAGCCACAGCCCTCAACTGCGCATGCGCAGAATTTATTTTGGGGGCGTGGCTATGTGTGTGCGCATGCGTGAGTCTATGCAAATGAGTTTGATGCCAATGAGGTCATTGGGTTCATTGGGTATATTCAAGATGGCGGCTTGTTTTTGTAGGGTGGGGGTGGTCGGATTCAAGATGGCGGCTTGTTTTTGTATGGTGGGGTGGTCGGATTCAAGATGGCGGCTTGTTTTTGTAGGTTAGGGGTGGTCGTATTCAAGATGGCGGCTTGTTTTTGTATGGTGGGGGTGGTCGTATTCAAGATGGCGGCTTGTTTGTGTGTGTTATGGGTTTTTCCCAGCCCTCATTTGCATATGTTCAAGATGGCGGCTTGTTTTTGTAGGGTGGGGGTGGTCGGATTCAAGATGGCGGCTTGTTTTTGTAGGTTAGGGGTGGTCGGTTTCAAGATGGCGGCTTGTTTTTGTAGGGTAGGGGTGGTCGGTTTCAAGATGGCGGCTTGTTTGTGTGTGTTATGGGTTTTCCCCAGTCCTCCTCCTCATTTGCATATGTCGTTTTCAAGATGGCGGCTTGTTTTTGTAGGGTGGGGGTGGTCGTGTTCAAGATGGCGGCTTGTTTTTGTGTGTTAGGGGTGGTCGTGTTCAAGATGGCGGCCTGTTGTCCGCTGAAAATATGCAAATGAGGTCTTTGCCACTGTCGTTTTCAAGATGGCGGCCTGTTTGTGTGTGTTAGGGGTGGTCGTGTTCAAGATGGCGGCTTGTTTGTGTGTGTTATGGGTTTTCCCCAGCCCTCATTTGCATATGTTCAAGATGGCGGCTTGTTTGTGTGTGTTAGGGGTGGTCGTTTTCAAGATGGCGGCCTGTTGTCCGCTGAAAATATGCAAATGAGGTCTTTGCCTATGTCGTTTTCAAGATGGCGGCATGTTTGTGTGTGTTAGGGGTGGTGTGTTTCAAAATGGCGGCCTGTTGTCCCTGAAAATATGCAAATGAGGTCAATTGGATATAAAAGGAGTCCATTTTTAGGGAAAGGGGTGTATACAATCTGACTTACCTGACCTGACCTGTCTCCCTGCCTGCCTGCCTGCCTGCCTGCATCCCTGCCTTGCTTGCCTGCCTGCATTCTGCCTGTATGGAATGCATGTACTGACTTGGTTCTGGGTTTTTTTCCATCACGGTTGTGCGCAGGTGTATGACGTCACTTCCGGTCTGCGTGAATCGGGCGTGACCTGGGACTATGGGATGCATGTACTGACTTGGTTCTGGGTATTTGTCATCACGGGAGGTCACGTGATCAGTTCAAGGTCATATCCATTTTTTATCGATATGTCAACCCCACACCCAGTCCATTAGATGCTCCTTCACCTATGCTTCACTTTGATACCTCACTCGACCTGTGGTGTGAGTGAGTGCAAGAATGTATTCATCCGCGGTGATGCAGTCATGTCTGGTGGTGATTCGGTCTCGGGGAAAAAGCTTCCTTGCCCAATGCCTACGGACTTTACCGAAGATACACGGACTTTAACGAAAAGACACGGACGTACACGAAAAGACGCGAAGGTGAACGCCATTGTGGGAAACCTCCCAGACAGGTCAGTACATGCATTTCTATGTTGTTCACGCATAATAAAAGGATTGATCTGTAATCTGTGTTGTTGTTGTTGCTCCCTTTTTTTGGACTAACCCATCAGAATAGTACGTATCACGGACTACACCCGTAGAGCTACATCTGGTCTATAAAACATGTCCCTCTGGAGCCCACACCTTCATTTCTACCGAGCCATGGCGGAGATCCAGCCCCATGCGACTCGCATTTTACAGTATGCCACCGTGGTGAATTCATTCACGGGTTACCGAGCAGTGGTCCGGTCCATGTTTGCAGATGGCGATGACAACGAGGGACGACGCCAGATCCTGAACAGAAGCGGTCCTCCACAGAGTGCACTCGATGGAGAGGCGTGCCATCACTCACCACTACTGGACTATGACAGCCATCCTTGATGCTCGCGCTATGGACCAGGAGCACTCACGCCGGAACCAGCGCCGGCTGGTTGGCCTCATACTAGTCTGTGCCCTATTCACCCTGGCGCTGTGGTATTGACACTATAAATACGAGGGGAAGAGACAGAGTGTTTATCATTTACCGTTGGACATTGAGAGCAAGCATGTCGCTACCACTACGAGCCATCTTGCCTCTTACACCTAGTGTGCGGTTATACGTGTATGCAGATAAAGTCAAACTGGCGAAAGACGATCTAGCTATTTACTGGACACCCGCTGAAATGCTATGGAATCCGATGACACTAGAGCGTGATGGGTGGAATAAATTTAAACGCGTGTTGAGCGGAGAATTGGACGGAGAGCTCATCCACCTGGATAATGCCATGTACGTCTATACCCTACCATCCCTTCGCATACGTCTAGGCCGATACAAAGAGCCATCGCGCAGTATCAGCCTAACTCTTTCTGTGTGGGAAGCCTTGAAGAAAATAATGCCTATTGTAGACCAGTTATTGTCACCGGACGATCGATCACCTGAGCAATTAGCGTGGGTTCGTGCTATAGAAGACGCGTTCGCTGAACCGCATGAAAGACTACATAAGGCAGAATTTTGTTTCTGTAAACCAGATACTACAGCCGGGAAAAAAAAGGCCTATATGTAAAGAATGCACAGCGGCTAGAGGGTCAGTGTCACCCCGGGAAGAGATCGACACACTTGTGACGGGAGCGAACGAAGGGGAAAGTCCGTAATGCGGCGGTCGGGAAAAAAGGAGACGTCTACAGTGATTAACAGACGGCTTTGCAACAAATAGTTCCTGTGGTCGATAAAGTATTCTCTGCACACGACCCGCCTCTCACAGAATAGGCCCTATAAATACGAGGGGAACAGACAGAGTGGGTATCATTCTCCGTTCGACATTGAGAGGAAGCATGTCATCACTCCAAGCCATCCTGACGCTTACACCCAATGTGAAGTTATACGTGTATGATGCTAAAGTGACCCTGGTCGAAGATTGTGGATATATTTGCTTTGAGCACGCTGAGACTCTATCGGATAGGGTGACACTAGAGCGTGATGGCTGGACTAAGTTTAAACGAGTGTTGAGCGGAGAGTTAGACGGACACCTGATCCACCTGGACAAGGCCAACTACGTATACCATACTGCGCTCTACCCACGGGTGGGACGCTACCAAGAGCCGGCTCGAAGTTTCCTCCTAGCTCCCTCTCTGTGGTCAGCCTTGGAGAAAATAGGCCCTCTGGTGGACCAGTTATTTATACCCGACGATCGATCACCCCACCAATTGGCATGGGCTCATGCTATCGAACACGCACTAGATGAACCTAATGAAAAAAAAAGCGGATGGAGAAAATACTATATGTATAGAATGCGCAGAGGCTGGAATGACAGTGTCACCTGATGAAGCCACCCACACACACATGACGGGCCAGAACGATGAAGAAGAAGAAAAAATCCGTGATGAAGCCGCGGGGCCAATGACTGAACCCCATGAACAACTACATGAACCCGACGACGATGCCATTGATTACCCCGCTACACTCAGTCAGCCCAATGACATGACCACCTGATCCTTTGATCTCATGGGGTTCTCCCTATAAATACGAGAGACAGTGAAATCTGGTACCATTCACGTACTGACAATGACGGAGCATATAGTACTGGCGTATTTCAGCTTGACCCCCGAGGTTTTCCTGCACGTGTATGCGGATAAGGTCGATATCATGGAGGAGGTAGTAGGAGACACGGACCCTACACAACCGTGCCCGGCTCACATTCGTCTGTCCCGGGAGGGCTGGACCAAATTCAAGCGGGTGTTGTCTGGTGAACTGGACGGCGACCTCATCCACTTGTGTCACGATGTGTACATCCGACGCGGCCCTTTCTTTGCTCAATTGGCTCGGCTAGATGGAGGTACAGTGCATTTTACCCTTCACCCTGATCTATAGTCTGCATTGGAAGATGCCGTGGTGGATGTGGATGAAGTGCTTATCAAGCGGTCATCAGACGAGTTGGACTGGTCATTGACCATGGCCACTGTGGAAGTCCACGAAGAAAATCAGAAAGAAACTCCCGCCCAAGATATACCCGTTATAAATAAACGATAGAGCCAGGGTCCATCATCATTTTGTCACCATGAAGCGCTGGGAGAAGGTGTTGGATAACTTATACTACAGTCCCGACAGTCCGGCAGCCTATAGTGCATTGTCGGCTCTCTCTCGAGCCGCCAAACCCCAGGGGGTACAACGTGCCCAAGTTCGAGATTGGTTAAGAAGACAAGACACCTATACCTTACATCGATCTGTCCGTCGCCATTTTCTACGGAACCGGGTCATCGTGGGAGGAATAGATGCCAAGTGGCAAGCGGATTTGGTGGATATGAGCGCCTTTGCCAAACACAACGATGAGAATCGGTATATCTTGACGTGCATCGATATCCTATCCAAGTATGCGTGGGTGGTATCCATCCGGACGAAAACGGGGGCAAATCTCATAGCGGCGTTCACAGACATCTTCAAGACCGGGCGCAAACCTTTGTATTTGCAAACCGACGAAGGCACGGAATTCCTCAACAGACCGTTCCAAGCCTTTCTCAAGAAACAGGAGGTGTTTTTCTTCCACACGTACAACGAGACCAAGGCTTCCGTGGTGGAGAGGTTCAACAGGACATTCAAAGGCCGCATGTATAAATATTTCACCTATAAGAATACAAGGCGGTACATCGATGTTCTCCCGAAACTGGTGAGGGGTTACAATCGAGCCTATCATCGAAGTATAGAGAGCCCCCATTACCGTGACCCAACGCAATGAAGCCCAAGTCCGGCGTGTCTTGTACCCCAGGCCATCGCAGCGAACGACGAAGGCGGTGTGCAAGGTCGGGGACACTGTACGGATCAGTAAAGTCAAGGGCAAGTTCGAGAAAAGTTACTTGCCCAACTGGAGCGATGAGCACTTCATGATTAAACGGCGCCTACCCCGACAGCGGCGAGTCTATGAACTGGAAGATCTCCAAGGGGAAACGTTGCTGGGGACGTTTTACGACACGGAATTACAGCCTGTTGTAAAAACACAGCAAGACTACTACACGGTGGAGCAGATTTTGAAAACGGAACGTCGACGTGGCAAACTATTTCATTTCGTAAAATGGCAAGGCTGGCCCAGTTCCTTCAATTCCTGGGTCGCTGCCAACCAGGTGAAACGACTATAAAGCCAGACACCACTGCCGTCATTCCACGTCCGACCCCAGTGCTATGGACCAACAGCAGCTGCCTCCGAAGACAGCGTCTCGCAAAACGCGCAAAGCGCAAGTGGTCTTTGGGGTGCTATTGCTAACCCTGCTGAGTGTGTTGTACGGAGGTGTGTTTTACGACGTAACCTATGTCAGTACGTTACTTAACCAACTGAGAACACCACCCATCAGTGAAACGGGTCTACAGAGAGCAGCAGTCGTATCGAGCCCAGTCACCACCACCACCACCACCACCACACCCCGCGTACAAGCCACGTCGAGCTCTACACTTACACCAAGTACACCTACTACGTCTCAAGACCCACCGGATTTCATCCCTCACAGTGAACCGTCCACCCACGTTGTACCCACCCCAGCACCATCTCTGAACGTGAACAGACAACGACGACCGACGTTGTACCCGCCACTACTCCAGTTCACTCGTACGAAATTTACAAGAGCGGGTTACCACGACAACGGATAGACCTCAAACCATGGACCCTCGGTGGCAGCATCCCTTCACCTGCGTCATCGCAGGACCGACGGGCTCCGGCAAAACGCACTTCGTCAGGAAGCTCCTTCAACACGCCGACAGCATGATCACTCCACCCATTTCCCGAGTCGTGTGGTGTTACGGAGAATGGCAGGAAGCGTATGCAGCAATGCCCCACATCACGTTCGTGGAAGGCCTACCCAACCTGGCCGATTTGGAACCCGACACCTTGGTGGTTGTGGATGATCTCATGGCGGAGACGAATGCACGGGTCACCCAACTCTTTACCAAAGGCAGCCATCATCGACGGCTCAGCATCATCTACATTGTGCAGAATCTGTTCAGTAAAAACAAAGAACATCGGAATATCAGCTAAAATGCCCACTACCTGGTGGTCTTCAAAAACCCGAGAGATACCACTCAACTGCTGCACCTGGCGAGACAGATGTATCCCGGCCGCACACCATTTGCGTTGGAAGCCTTCAAAGATGCCACAACCCCTCAGCACGGGTATATGCTCTTCGACCTCAAGCAAGCCACCCCCGACCACCTTCGACTACGGACCGGCATCTTTCCCGGAGAGACCCACCACGTGTACATGCAAAAATAATGTAAACACACCCACAGTGGCTCCCCCAGCTGGGGTCTGTGTGTTTGATGATGAGGAATAATAAAAAGAATGAATACCACAGCAGGGTTGACTTTGTCTGTGAGGTGGATAAAAAGGGCAGAGTTGTGGGTTCTAGCATTAGTTGTACAGGATGTCTGCGCGAGTACGGAAGCACGCTCACACGCTCCGTGTATTGAAGACGGCCCCACCCGAGTTAGTCCGAACCATTGTACGCGGTGCGGACCCTGACCTTGTACGCTGTCTGTGCGAGATCGGGTACAATCTGTTAAAAGGCAACATACCACTGACTCCGGCTCAGAAGACCAAGTTGGCCAAGCATAAGACAGGTCTCCGAACCCTAGTCCACAAGCGGGTCCCTCAAACACAAAAGAAAAGGTGTTACAGAAAGGCGGCTTTCTCGGGGCCATCTTAGCACCGTTGGCCGCTTCCGTGTTGGGTCCAGTATTGGGTGGACTCTTCGGCCGACAATGACCCACACGAAAAAAATGGTCCTCGTCGAACCACGGTTCCTGCAAAACCTCCAATCACCCTACCCTGTCCCACCTGCGGTGAAGACCATAAACAGCCTCGATGGAGAGATGCAACAGATCTTACAGAGACCGGGGTTAAGCGACAGTGAGAAAGTACAACGGTACAATGAGACGCTTCAACGGTACATGGCGTTCATGGACCAATACAAAACCCTGTCTACCCCAGCAACAGCACCACCACCACCACCACCACCACCACCACCACCACCACGTGACAGACCGCTGACCTCAGCACCGCTCCAACAGCCGGGTGAGGTAGCCCCCACAGCCCCACAGTGGGTGGAAGACGAAGTGCTGAAGAGTGTACCTGCCTCGTTGAAGAAACAAGCTGGCCTGGTATTACAACGGATGAAACAGAATCCTAACATGACTTGGAATGATAAAGGCGAACTACTGGTACAGAATCAGGTGGTCCCCGGGACCCACATGACGGATTTAGTGAATGACCTGATGTGTAAACGCAGGTCGCACACGGATCCTCGAGGATGGGAGGTCTTCGCTCAAGGCTTGAAAAACATGCATGTACCACAGGAATTGGTGGGGAACCCCCACCGCTGGGCCTTCATGCAGCAAACCCAGCAATCACCGAGTGGCCCCCTACCTTCTTGGGAAGCCGAATGGGAACCGGAGTCACCCCCCAAAACACCACCACAACGGGCACTTTCTTTTCGCGCCTATAAAAAACACCCTTGATCAAGACACCCCACATCTCCAGAGCCGTGACACGTAGCAAGTCACCGCGACGAACACGACGCCGCACACAACCGCCCAAGGTCTGGAAGACCTATTAAAACCAACAGCAGCAGCAGGACAGCTCAGTCGCCATGTTTTACCTGACCCTACCCAGTAACAGTTCGCTGGATGTGTTTCCTGACAACACCGTGGCCAAGTACGTCACCCAGTTACCGCAACCGTTACATTTCCCTGGCCGGTGGGAATGTGCCCTCGTGGATATCCAATACCCTTACTCGTGGTACAACGTGCGAGCCAATGAAGTGTGGTACGAGGTCACCTACGAAGGTAAAAACACCCGACTCACCCTGCCCGAAGGCCAATACGATACCCCCAAAGAGTTCATGGGTGGGCTGTCAAGACTGATGCATGATAAGGCGCTACGGGGGTGACGGATAGTGCAACACGCCTGATAGCCTTGCGCTTCAAGAGAAACGTGTTCTTCGATGTCAACGTACACAACGACAAGGCACAGCTTACCGTCACCGATACCGTGAATGTGAAACTCAGTCCTACACTACAGCAAATGCTGGGTTTCGATCTACAGACGTTCGCTGGTCCCAACCAACACCATGGCGAGATGCCGATGGATATGAAGTCAGGTATGTACGGACTCTACGTCTACTCGGACGTGGTGGACAACCACATCGTGGGCGATATCAACACACCTCTGTTACGGGTGGTCCCCATTAAAAAGACGTATGGCGATCAAGTCACCCGCAGTTTCAACCATATCATGTACCTGCCCGTACGACATACCGATATCAACACGATCACGGTGGATATAAGAGATGACACGGGACGAGCGGTGGCGTTCGAACGAGGAAAAGTGGTGCTGACACTTCATTTTCGACAAGCACGTGCTCCCCACTTTGCATAATGAAAGTACCTTACGAGTGCGATGCACGCAGCTATGCCGACTATTATGCCCAACAGGCCGGGGGTGGCTTTCCGGTCTTTAGCGGTGCACGCATGCAACGAGGACATGGACTGGGAACATACTCGGCAGCATTGTGAAAACGTTCCTGCCCTTGGTGACGCGTGGGGTGAAAGCAATCGGCAAACAAGCGGTACGCAGTGGACTGCAAGTGGCCGGTGATGTCTTGGGGGGTACGGCACCGCGACAAGCCTTGAAACGACGGGCCAAAGAAGCGGGAGGCGTCTTGGTGGCCAAAGCACAACGCACCGTAGGGAATAAAAGAGCTCCCCCACCGAGATCACGCACCAGTCGACGACCGACCCAGCGACGACGCACATCCAAGAAGACCCGGGATATCTTTTCTTAAAACATGGCCTTAATCCACGCCGAGTCCTGCCCCTCCACCAACAGTGAATTTGATTTGTGGACCGTACCGCCCACACAAACCAGTGCCGAACAAGGATTATGGGTGGAGCATCTCCCGCTCTCCAGCATCAACGAAACCGGGCCCATCGAGTTCACCATCAGTAATGCGGATACGGCCTATGTGGATTTAGCCCATACCTACTTGTATGTGAAAGCCAAGGTGGTCAATGGGGCTGGCACCAGACTCGCTGACCAAGCAACGGTGGGCCCGACGAATCTCTGGCTGCACTCGATGTTTCAGCAGGTGGATATTTTTCTCAGCGACAAACTCATCAGTGACTCCACCAACACGTACCCCTATCGAGCCTACATCGAGACACTGTTGTCGTATGGCCGAGAGGCTATAAAATCTCAGCTGACAACCGCTTTATTCTACAGGGACACGGCCGAGCACATGGACACGGCGGACAATGGGGGATATAACAAACGGAAGGCTTTCACTGCGAACAGTGCCTCGGTGGATATGATGGGTCGACTGCATGCAGACATGTTCATGCAAGACCGGTACCTGTTGAACAAGATCCCCATCAAAATCCGACTGATACGGGCGCCTCCCACCTTCGCCTTGATGGCCACTAACGTAGAGGGCATGTAGCGGACTATAAGATTGTCATCCAAGACGCAGTCCTGTATGTCCGAAAAGTGAAACCGAATCCAGCCGTTCAATTGGGACACATGAAAGCCTTGGAAACAAAACCAGCCCAGTACCCTATCCGACGTGTACAAACCAAAGTGTTCTCTGTGCCTGCTGGAAATATGGGCGCCAACAAAGAAAACCTGTTCCTGGGGGAACTACCCAAGCAATTGATCCTGGCCTGTGTGGAAAATACCAGTTTCAGCGGAGCCTACCCAGAGAACCCGTTTGACTTTAAACATTTCGGCATCAATTTTGTGGCCCTGCATGTGGATGGACAACAGGTCCCAGCCACGGCCATAACACCGAACTTTGGGCGCGCGAATTTCATTCGAGCCTATCAGAGCCTGTTTACAGCCACCGGTCAAATCAACCAGGACGAAGGGAATATGATCAGTCGGGAGGACTACGCGAACGGATACACGTTGTTCTGTTTCGATCTGACCCCACCTTAGAGAACGACCATCAGCTGGCCCTGGCCAAGCAAGGCAGCTTACGGTTGGAAATCCACTTTGCACGAGCCCTGGCGACCACCGTCAATGTGATCTGCTACGCCGAGTTTGACAACATCATTCAAGTGGACAAGGCGCGCAACGTCCTGTGCGACTTCTCCACCTAACATGGATACAGACCAGATAACCACCGTGCTGGAGAATGACCCAGAGACACGTATGGTCTTTCAAGGGGTGTTCGCCCGAGATGTGTTTCCATTAGACCGTATGTATCCGGCTGCTTACGTTCTCAACACGGATCCGATGGATCGGCCCGGTGAACACTGGGTGGCCGCGTACTTGACAGAAGAGCAGGGCGAATACTTTGACCCGTACGGTCTGCCACCCCTCCATCCCGATTTAACAGACTTCATGGATCAAGGCACAGAGACGTGGTGTTGGAACAGTCAAACGTTGCAAAGCCTGACCAGTGGCGTGTGCGGACAATATTGCTTGTTTTACCTGTACCATCGATGCCGGGGAAGACCCTTATCTACTATCGTACAGATGTTTGACGAATACCCCCAGGCCGAGGACCGCGATGTACTCGTCTATGACTGGGCCGCCCATCATTTCAATGTACAAGCCCCGTTCTGGGCTTAAGTTAATGACAAGCCCCTTGTTCTGGGCTTCAATGTACAAGCCCCTTGTTCTGGGCTTCAATGTACAAGCCCCTTGTTCTGGGCTTCAGTTAATGACAAGCCCCTTGTTCTGGGCTTCAGTTTTTTACGTGGTTGTTCTCACGTTGTTGTTGTTCACTGAATAAAAAAAAAAAAAATGAGATCTCACCAAAAAACCCTGTCTTGTGTGTTTTATTCCTAATGCATCAATGCCCAATGTGGCGATTCAGTCAAACTGAAATCAGTGGGGTAGGATGGGGCCAAAATGTAACCCATCAAGTTTAGAAGGCAAGAGCACTATAGTAAAAAATAGAGAGCCAATGGAATCAGCCTACAGACCAAGTACGTGTCTTTGGTCTAGGTTTGGAGCGGGCATTTCATTGAGGTACGTGTGTATACGGTGAGTGAAAAGACTCGTCCAACACGTATAGATTTATGACTATAAGTTCTAGGTAACCCATCAAGGTTAGAATGCAAGAGCACTATAGTAAAAATAGAGAGCCAATGAAATCAGCCTACAGACCAAGTACGTGTCTTTGGTCTAGGTTTGGAGCGGGAATTTCATTGAGGTACGTGTATGCGGTGAGTGAAGAGACTCGTCCAACACGTATAGATTATGACTATAAGTTCTATGAGCATAATGCATGAAAGTGGCTTTGAACACCGTATTAGTCAATCAGTGGCCTAGAATGGAGCCAAAGGTAACCCATCCATGTCCAGAAAAACATTACCCGGGTATACAAGAACCCAGATGTAGGCGCGGACGTCAGCGAAAGCACACCGTGAATACCCCAATTCGATGGGCTGATTGTTCGACCGCTGATTGGTTCTTTTTCTCGACCGCTGATTGGCTCTTTTTTCTCGACCGCTGATTGGTCCAAATGGAACTGCCCATCTTTCCCAGGTTCATCTAGAATCCCCTTTTTTTTTGTGCTCAAGCTCTGACTATAGCGATGCCGCAACATTGTCTCATTGGACATTGGACCGTTTGACCTGGAGCTGACCCTTTGACCTTTTGACCCGCGTCCGCGCGCGCGCACTGCCGGGGATGACGCGGGATGACGCGCGCGCGCGCGCGCTGCAGGGCGCTGGGGCGGGCCAGGCCAGTGGAAAACACCCCGGCGGTTGAACATTGGAACTCTTGTGGGTTTGGAGGATGAACATACGGACGTCTAAGGGAAAAAATTGGAACTCTTCTATGTTCGAAAGTAAAAACCCGGAAGTGACGTCACAACCTCCACGTCACCTGCGTATATACTCCTGTAAAATAGAGCCGATTTTATTTCTTTGGAAGGGACAAGGTCAATAAGACTTGCGCTTTTTATACTACTAAACTGTGAAGTGGATTACATCTTACATAGGCCTTAAGGCGGTGATATGCATAAGAAGTATTCTGGGGCATGGTCAGTACTTCCCAATTTCCCCTTTGTCTACTACTCGCCGATTTTTTTGATTTTATTATTATTTTCGGTACTTTCAAATTTTTTTCCATCGTATTCTACATGATCAACCTCATAGCTCATAGTAAAAGCCATAAAAAAAAACGATCACCCCTATACCCATACAGGCCAAATAAATTGTTTGGTGCTAATGCTGTCTTTGGATTATGGACGAGAAAATTCTTTAAAAGACGACGGCTTGATATTGAATGAAGGATTAGACAAAAGTCATAACGTATGAATAACATTGGAATCTACAGGATATTAAACCAATTAGATCATAAACATCGGCCGTAGGCCGGTAAGTGGAGTCGACCCCTTAAGCGAAACAGCTGTTGCGTTGCCATTAGCAACGACACGTACACATGTGTTGGCTTCACATCGCATCGGCGGAAACATATGCCGCTTTATTGAAAAATAACACCTTTTAGGCAGCGATCTGACTAGCAAGGTAAGCAATGTAAGCCTTAACACTTATATTTTCATTGGATGCAAGGTTGTCTTGAGAAATATATCTCTAAATATGATTAATTATCGATTGTCTATCACGACAAACTAACACTCCGCTGAACAAAATATAACCAATATGGCCGCCGTCCGAAGCTCGAAGACAGAAAATTGTCAAACTTCACAAATTAATATCTCAACAATTACAACATCTTACGAGCTGGTACTTCAGGACTAAATCATAAAATATCTGTACTTTCTAACCTTAGCAGAATTCGTCATGAAATTATTTAGAAATAGTTCATTCGCGCACTTTTTGTGACGCACTAAAACGAAGTTGACAGTTGTTTTTTAGTTTAGGCTGGTATGGTGTGCGCGAAAAGCCGACTCAAATATAAAAATCTATTTTTCCGTAAATATGAAACGTACAAACTTCTTACGTCAGGACAATGTTCTCCTATATATGTACTTCCTATTTCGTACAGGAATTTTCCGTAGAAAATTTATAAATGGGTTAAACTTACAAAAATGTCCGTAGGGGGGGAGGGGGTCTTGAAATGTCTTGCCAAAACGATGTCAAAATTACCGGCAGACGACACCAAAAATAAACAAAGCGGGCTGTGTTAGTGAGGCTTCAGAATGTGGGTGTTTGTTTACATTCTGCAAATCGAACTAATTTTAAAATTAACCATAATATGTACTGAGTAGGTAATAATTTAAATTTTCGCCACACTA